>JAQQAE010011086.1:0-13783 GCA_029823295.1 Pseudamia nigra | reverse complement strand
TGTTAAAAATATTATATGGCTCTCACGGAAATACATTTAAAAATATGTGGCTTTCATGGCTCTGTCAGCCAAAAAGGCTCCCGACCCCTGCTCTAAGAGGTAATGATGAAAAACTATACTGTGCTGCAGCTTTACAGTAAATAAGAAATCACAATACTGACCTTTGATGCTTCAGGATTTTTCCCCAGCGGCAGCTGTTCTTCTACACGTGATGAAAAAACAAAATTGAAGAATCAAATCTAAAAGAAATATTTTGTGCATGTACCATTGTAGTTTAGCCTAATATAGTCACATGTTTTTGCTAAACATCTCTATACTATGTTTGAAAATTAAACAGATATGAAACAGATATTTTAATTTTGCGTGCCATATTTTTGTTGCACTTTGAGTCTGCAATAAAGTTTAAATTGAACTCTTACTGTATCTGTATCATTAGCTGTGTCCCAATTCAGGGGTTGCAGCCAAAGGCTGCAGTCTTCGTGGTCTGCGAAGACTATGAAGAACAGTCGTTAAATGGGACGGTCTAGCCGAGGGAGGCTGGGCAATTTGCGTAAATCAGCACAGCTGTTCTTACTCTTGCCTAATGACGTAGACACCTGTCACTGACCAGCTGCTGTTTGAGATGGAGGATTTTTCACTCACGTTTGTGGCTATTTTGCTTTTTAATGTAATTCATGAATTGGTAATGCTCTATGTTGTTTAATTGTGCATTCCTCATTGCTCCCTGAACTGGCAGTACTTCCGTCTGTCATGCATTCTGTCATGCATTGTGGGATATGGTGAGCTGTGAAGGATACATCAGTTATGTCTTTCATTTTCCACCCAATGAAGGCTGCACTCGTCGACTGCATATGAAGGAGCCGTTGAAATGGGACAGCCTTCGTGCTCGGCTCTGATGTCAACAACGTCGTCTGCAACCCCTGAATGGGATACAGCTATTGTGTGAGTAAATTGTTTGTGATGTAAAGTGTGAAAAAGACAAGAACCCAAACTGGTACTCCAGTGGCGTTTTACTGGTATTAAACTTCAGCCCAGAAACTATTTTCCCCAGGAGAACACAATGATTAAAGGGCTGACCATAAAACTGCTGACAGGTCACCTATAGCTGCAGAAAAAAAGGTTGGAAAAAACTCTTGACATGTTTTACATCACCAAAATGTTCAACAAAGGTGAGGCCACAGTGTCAGTGTCCATTGGATGGAAGGAAGACGTGGGAGGGAGCAGTGAGGAATCATTAGTACTAAGTAACACAGGAATAGGACGTTTTTTTACTTCATTACCAATGAGCAACTTTCTATGGGGAATGAATGGGCGCCATTTTCTTGGACTGTGTACATGGATGCAAGGTGCCATTAAAATTCAAAAACAGTACTAACAGCAATGCTAACAAGGCAGAAGGGCAGAAGAACTACTGCCACACTGTGTGTTAGGACCTCCAAATAGAAGCACCAATGAATATTTGCCCAAAGAAGGTGTGACTTGTCCTGACTCTGACTTGTGTGACTCAAAAATCATTTCAAAAACTGGCTAATATTTCCAGCCCATACTCAGTGTAAAGGCCTCAGTGACACAGAAGTGGTAGTTTGTTATTCCATGACATATAGCAGATACAATATGTGTAGCTGTTGTCAATTAATAATTTAGCCCTGAATTTGACATTTTCCTTGTGACTGCTGGCAGGAAACTGGACTGAAACAGAAATGTGACATTTCTTCAGGAAGATTAAAGACTTCAAGGTGCCTAAATCTTTGGTGCTGGAAAAAGAATTTGTCTGTGTGAGTTGGAGTGCTGTGCTTACCTGGTGGGTTCTTCCCAGCACTGATGTTTATATCCCGAGCATTAACACCTGAAAACTGAGGTGCACAGACGAGACCTCGATCCTGGGCACTGATGTTCTTATTATCAGTTTTTGTATGGACTGCAGCTGGATAAAAATAATACTAAATAATTAATAAATACACAACTTGAAGGAACAAAGATTTGTCAGTCTTTAAAAAGTATTTAAAATATTATTAGATTTTTCATCCATGTCCAAAGAGAACCCAAACAAAGTAGGCATTACATTTAGTCATCTATTTAATGTATAAAAAGTTTCACTGCAGGGTTCACAGTAAAATACACTGTTTTTCCTCTGTTTGGTCACTATTGTAACAGCATTACTAATGACTTACGTTACAGCTTGTTCAGTCCTGAATCATTCATATTTTGATGAAGCTTGTTTCTCTAATATATGGACACAGTAGGAATATCATTTACCTTCCTCCTTGGTTAAAGACTCTTTGACAGGGCTGCTTTTACAGTCTCCTTCCAGTGCTGAGCCGTCATCCTTAAAGTCTGGGTTTTCAACACCACTGAGTTCACATTCTGTACGACGCTGCAAAAACATGGAATGTGTTCTCAGCTTTAGTTACAGTATTTTACAGCAAGAATTTTTCTTAAGGTACAACAACAAAAGCAAACTGTGGACTTATCTGTGTGTTTGTGTGTTGTGTATGGTATATAATAATTTCATTCATAACAACACATGTTGTTGCACTAATTTCAAATATAAATTGTTATTAGACATCATGTAAAATATATGATACATCCCTTGGGACTGTTTTTGACATTTCCAGCAAATACAATATTAATGGTCAACATGTTTATGCTGTTTTAATGCTAATGTTATGAAAATATCTGCACATTAATGTTTTGTCCAAAGTATAAAGTGTCAACAGCTCTTTTTACACCCATTTAGATTGCTGTATACCACACTTTACAAACACCTGTACATTTAAAGACCAAATGACACAGTGGCTTCCATTCAAACTTTATTTTTGGATCTGATTTAATGTAGACATCATATTATGTAACTATGTTCATAAACAGTGTTAAAAATGGAATAATTCAGCATTTTGTATAATTTTTAACATGTTTGACCACTACGGGGCACGAGGGCTCTTTTGTATAGAAGTTTTAGTGGTGCTCTCCTGCTCTGTTCCTGGTTACTGCATGAGTTGATGGAGTGGTGTGAATGAGAAAATATTTTGTGTGTGAGTGTATGAAGTGCTTGTGTCTACAGATAAAGTCTATTTTGCTTGTTCATCTTGTACCTGCCTCTGTTTATAATGGCTTTATGGCTACTTAGATGTTATATTTTCCACAAGAATCCAACCCTCACAGCCAAACAAAACAACCCAAATCCCTCTCCCATCCTCACACAAACACATTCACATACAGATGCACAGAGAATCAGGTCAGAGATTTGTTTACATTTACTTTTTAGTCAAATCAGAGTTTCCTCTGTTGGTGGCTTTGTCTCTGCTTCCTTTCACATCAAATCTAAATCTCTTCTTTTTGCTGTTTGCCACTTTTCAAAAGGTTCTGCTGTCTAAAAACTGGTGTCTTGTTGGGCTCATCATTTCTGCAAATGTGAAGTGGTGATTTAGTGTAAGTGAGACTCTGGATACTGTACTGCAGATAAAGGAAGAGATGTCCAGTGCCTCTTCTTCTCTGTGTTTAACGCCTGCTGCAACATTTTTATTGCACTTCCTAGAGCAGGGAACCATTTCAGACACTAATGGTACAAGTGTAATTTTTCATATACTGACACTCCTCAAAACATAATAATGCATCATAGTCTAGGTTGTTAAAAAATATAGACATACCAGGCTGTAATAACTTTATCCAAATTAATCCACTTTGAACTTTATTTTGGAAAATATTTCAATATTTATTGTTTCCTCATTAAAATAGGCAGCACTTCTGCAACACAAATTACTTCAAAGTGTAGAAATGTTTAAAGGATCAGGAAAAAGTTACAGTTCTGGTTAGGAGAGAGAGGTTTATGAAAGATTGGAACCTTTGGAAGTGGAAAAAAAATTACATTTTTATAGCACTTTTAAGGGTGGGGAATGGTTTGGGACACTAATGTACAAATGTTGTATTTTTTGTAAAATATCTCAGCGGGTTAAAATAACGGATGATTATCGTAAACATATTACACTTGATATACTTACACCAGCAAAGAGTGAACGGATCCAATCACACAGGCCACACATGTTGTCTCACATTTGCTGACTCATCTTGGGCAAGATGTTTGGGTCACCAGTTTACACCAATGTGAGATGTGGTGTCACTAAAATTACACAATAATAAATAATGACAAGTTTGAATTTTGTTACTAAAATGTTACAAAATCAAGGCTTGCTTACAGTAACAATCCATATTTTTGGAGTTTTGAGGTTTACAGTGCTATGAAAAAGTGTTTGCCTCCTTCCTGATTTCTTACTTTTTTGTATATTTGTCACACTTAAATGTTTCAGATCATCAAACTAATTTAAATAAGAAGGTTAAGAAAATATAAAATTCACAAAAGAGCGCAGCGACAACTCATCCAAGAGGTCACAAAAGACCCCACAACAACATCCAAAGAACTGCAGGCCTCCACCATCAGAAAGAGAGTGGGCAAAAATGGACTCCATGGCAGAATTCCAAAATGAAAACCACTGCTGACCAAAGAGACCATACAGATGTGAATAAAATTGTTGGTACCCCTCCGTAAATGAAAGAAAAACCTAGAATGGTCACAGAAATAACTTGAATATGACAAAACTAATAATAAATAAAAAATTTATGAAAATTAACCAATGAAAATCAGACATTGCTTTTGAATTGGAGTGGCCTAGTCAAAATCCTGACCTGAATCTGATTAAGATGCCCTGACATGACCTTTAAAACGCGGTTAATGCTTGAAAACCCTCCAATGTGGCTGAATTATAGCTATTCTGCAAAGATAAGTGGGCCAAAATTCTTTCACAGCACTGTAACAGACTCATTGCCAGTTATCACAAGCATTTCAGTGCTGTTGTTGCTGCTAAGGGTGCACCAACCAGTTATTAGGTTTAGAGGCAAGCACTTTTTCACACAGGGCCATGTAAGTTTGATTATTCTATTTCCTTAAAAATAAAAACCTTCATTTAAAAACTGCATTTCAACCAAGAAAAAGGGGTATCAAATTTTTGTAATAACAAACTGATTAAGAGAGTCAGCTCTGTCCTGGGCTGCCCACTGGACTCCATCAAGGAGGTGGCGGACAGAAGGATGTTAGCCAAGCTGACATCCTGACATCCTGCACCGTGGAGGACCTAAGCAGCTCCTTCAGCTGCAGACTGTTACATCTACAGTGCAGGAAGCAGCGTTACTGCAGGTCTTTCCTGCCCACAGCCATCAGATGGTGCAACTCCACACAGTGATTCATATGGACAATATACACTCCACACTCATAAAAAACACCCACACACTCATTCATATTCATACAACCATACTCCTCCTCTGTTGTGCTGTGCAATTTTAAATTTTAAATACAGACTCATCATTCTCTGCACTTTAACCATTGCATTATGTAAATAATCCCATTTGTAAAAATTTTCCGGTCAATTTGTACATAACTCAGTCTGAGTGCAATACTTTCTTCCTTGATGCCCTTATTTCTTATTATAATGTAGTTGCACTTGCATGTGTGCTCTATTATTTATTCCCTGTGTCAACACTATGCTGCTGTTACAAAGGAATTTCCCCAGTGTGGGATTAATAAATTCTTATTTTATCTTATCTTATCTTAAAGGTCAAAACCAATAATGGTCAAGGGCCCATGAGCCTCTAGAATTCACCTAATAGTGATGGGCAGATCAATCCAAAATACTGACAATATTGATACTAACGTTGGTATTGATCAGTACTTGACTGATGTGATTGATACTTAAGTTTCAGTTTCTCTTCTATGCATTCAGTACAAAGGTCCCCCTACATCATGTTGATGAGAGGAAGAGTAGCGTCAATTGGAGTTATTTTACAACTGCAGACCAAAATTCTGCAAACTGTGATGTTTGCAGGAAACAAATGAGATGTGCAAAAACACCTTTTATAGAAACGTATAAAGCAAATTAAGAGCTGGAAACTAGGCTAAATCTAAATAAATTATTTTACTGGAACTGAAAAGTATATACAGTACCTGTGTAAAGCTATAGTATGAATCTCAAACCTGGAACATTTATATGGTTGAATATAATAATCTTTTAGTGTTAACTATCAAAGGAACATTAGTATTTGTATTTTTGGTTACATGCATATGGTGATGTGATCATGCATTCATTTCATAAATAATGGTACATCACTGTCTTTTACACAAAAGTAGATAAGTTGCTTATCGATATCGGTATTGCTATTGACATCAGCAATACTGACTTTGTATTTTTTATCAATTGGTTCCAAATTTCTCAGTATCACCCCCCCATAGCACCTAATAATAGGTTTCTTGTTTTTGAAAATATGCAATTGCTTGTGTATAATCGATTGTCTGTAAACTGCAAAACAAATTTACCACACAAACTAACATTCTGTTTCCCACAAATCAGAGCATAGTATCATATAAGTCAATATAAATGCAATTAAAAAGTGCACTGTTAAAGAAGTATTCACAACACAAATATAACTCACCTTTCATTTGTAAAGTTGTCTCTTTAAAAAAATCTTAGCAGTCACTGAATATATTCCACAGATATTATAACTTGTGATTATAGGTCTGCCCTTTGCAAACCCCTCCCACCCGCTGTTCTCAGAAACAGTGTGGTCGAAGCAGTAAGTTGTAAAGACGGAAATAAACAGAAATATCTTGTAACTTAGAAAAAACAATAATACATTCCTTCATATTATGTTCAATTACATATCTGAAAATGAAAGTTCTGAAATGTTAAATCAAAATCTATGTATATATTTTATAACTGCTCTTTTGTGAATGTTGTCCATGACATGGGTAATAAAGTTCAAAGGACAGCCACAATCTTTATCTTTACTGGAGGTTTTCCAGTAAGAATAATAATGAATGGTACAAATTGCCGAGGTCAAGCAGCACACACTCATTAATGATCCAAGTTAAAGCCATAACTCTATGACTGGCTACTGAAAACACATAGTGAAAATGAAAAATGATCATGAGTTCAAAACCTATAATGTAGATGACGTTAAATATAAATTTGCATTTGTGGGGTTGCCTGTAAAACTGTTCTTAGATAATTACAGAAACTCTCCTTATGGTATTGTTGAAGAAGTTGTCTTTTGATACACCAGTAAGTTTTCACCTGTTTGGGTGAGTCCATAAGCTATGACTGCTGCTCCCTATTGTGCTTCCCTTTATGCAGGTATTTCTGACGCTGTCAAATCTTTGACTTTTTCTCCTAACAACTTTAGCGTCCTGTTCCTGAACCCCACAGATTTACATATTGAATCTACAACCTTTTGTTACCTCCACCAAGGAGGTTGTGTTTTTGCTGGTGTTAGTTTATTTATCTGTTTGTCTGTTTGTTCACAATATGACTTCAAAAGTTCTGAATGATTTGGATGAAATTTTTAGGATGGATCAGAAATAACACAAGGACCAATTGATTAAATTCTGTGTATGATCTGGATCATTGTCCAGCTCCATTAGATTTTTAAACAATTGTTTTCCATTGTGACTTAAGGCAAAATGCTTATACTTACAGAGGCAGAGGAAAAATAGCTACTGAATTAATAACTAGAAAGCAATCAAAGAGCACAGACTCCCCAAGACAGCTCAGTTTCCTCTTCATAGTGAAATCCTACCATTATCATTTGAACTTATGATCATTTCTGATCATGTTATTACACCAAAAGTAATGTTCTTAAATTTATTTGACCCTGTTGAATGTGGCTCTATCCATACAATGCTTGGTCTTTGTTTAATTTCTGAGACATCCTGAAAATTTCATCCAAATCTGTTCATAACTGAGTACAAATAAACAAACATGAGGCAATGATATTTATGGGATTTCAAATGATAATGGTAGGTTTTCATGGCCAAAGAATCTCATAATTAGGTTTAAATACATTTAACATTACATTTTGGTGCAATACTATTTTTGGGGGGAAATGAGCATAGGTTCAAATGATAATGGTAGGTTTTCATTGTGAAGAGAAACAGTGTCACAAGGGAGGAAGAAGGTGAGACAACTGATTAGTTTGAGTTAGTGCACGTTTATTTACAGGTGTTCAGAGAAACTACATACAAGCGAGGCACTGGGGATATGTTGTGTTGAGCAGGTGTGGAATCTGAGGTGTCATGGAGGGAATGAATGGACAGATGATGCCTGCACAGGACGAGGACAGAACGCCGAAGTGACAATCTGGACAAAAGGAAAAAGAGTCAGCAAGTACACTCAGGAAATATACGTGGTCTCAATACCACTAAACAGTAGGGGACACATATGCATCTGTTCATGCGTTTTACATCTCTGTCTGATGCTGCCTCCCCAGCAGACCACAGAATAAAAAAGTGCACTCGCAACAACTAAGTGGTAAAACATGTGCAGCATCTTAGCGCAGATGTCAAAGGAAAACATGTGGTGAGGTGTGTGGCTGTTGAGGCACTGACTCTTTCAGCGTCAGAGTTACAAAAGGGCTCACGCATGCCCCCTTTGTTGAGGCACAGTACTCTTTGGTTTTTTAGTGCAGTTTTATTTTGCAAGCAGCAAAATTAAAGGTGGCTATATACAATAGAAGGCTCTACAAACATTATAGGAGTGACAGACAAACAGATACAGGCACACATGCACTTTAGCAGTTTGTAGTGGAATATGCAATCTGTGGTGAGGCACATCTCCCTGCTGCCTCATGTCACGTATTTCACTGTGTTTGAAGAGGACATATGTAAATGCAGTGATTCTTGACTTAAAAATGATGTCAATCACTGAGAAATGAGATTATAACACAGATCAGTTAACAGCTGGTAATATTTATTTCATCTTATTGTCTTACTTTTATGTCAGATGAGGCACTGCCTCTCCTGCCTCCTCTGACCTCACATCACTGACACTGACACTTTCAATACAGTGCATCTGTGTCCTGGGACCAGTCCATCCTGTGGTTGAGATGCACACCAACATATTTGTATGTCTGCACCACCTCAATGTCCCTGCTGCCAATACTGACTGGCTGAAGAGGGGTCTTAGACTTTCTGAAGTCCAGAACCATTTCTTTTGTCTTCATGGTGTTCATCAGGAGGGTGTTTTTCTGACTCCAATCACAGAAGGAATTTATCAGATGTCTGTACTCCCACTTCCTGTTCATTCTTGATGCATGTCATCATATTGTCATCAGAGTATTTTTGGATGTGACAGGACTCAAAGTTGTATTTGAAATGTGACGTGTACCGTGTAAACAGGAAGGGAGCCAAAACAGTCCTCTGTGGAGCTCCAGTGTTGCTCGTGACTGTCTCAGAGACACAGGTCCCCAGCCTGATGAATTGTGATCTTCATGCCAGGTAGTCTGTGATCCAGGAAACAAATGAGGGTTCAACCCCTAACCCTTTGAGCTTGTCTCTGAGTATGTGAAGTTGGATTGTATTAAATGCACTTGAGAAATGAAAGAATATAATCCTCACATAAGCACCAGTCGCCTCCAGATGTGAGTAGGCCTGGTGGAGCATTAGACGATAGCAGACCTTTTTCTAAATAGAGCCTTGTTGATATGGGACATACTGATCTTATACCAATGTTAGCCCGAGATATCTTACATCTTAGAGACATATGTACAGTACAGTGTGTTTGAAAAATGTTTAGGTTTAAACATTTGGTGGTAGAGACAAAGACACTCTCTGGCAAAGGCAAGTGAACTCCACAATTCTGAACAGAGGGATAAATAATCATACATTTAAAAATAATAGTAGAGGATATCAAAAGAAAAGATACCCAATATTTAAAATTTGACTCCTTCATGATGGTGTTTGAGGAAAGAAAGAGTGAGGCTGAGGTCACAAAGTGGATTGTCTGTTACCCCTCTCTCCTGACACCACGCCCCCACCTTAAGTAAAGAAGACACTAAAAATAATCCAAGGGAAGAATGAAAAATATATCTTCTGCTGCACAAAATTTCAAGATGCAGGCATGATGGGACACTGGCCTCTTTGGAGATGGTTGGGTTTTTTTTTTTGTATTTAGAACTTTGCTGCACCATTGTTAACATTGTGTCCAACTAGAAGTCAATGCATGATTGACGACAAAAATTACAAGCCACGTTAGTACATAATATTAATTCATAAAAAAACCAGAGGTGGGTAGTACTCATTTAATCATTTTACTACATACATACTTTTGTTGAGGACTGATTTGCTTTGCTCTACCCACTGTTACAGAACATGATACACAGTATGTAATGGTTTCCATGTTTTTTGTCTGGATAATTCTTTTTGCGCGCTGCACAGAATAATTGTTTGCAATAACAAAAATCTGCTGGAGAGAAAAAGGAAATGAACAAGTCCCATAATCCACAAAAAGTGATGTTGAGGGTTTGACTAGTGACTTAGGGTCAGATTGATCACAGTAGTGTAAATTAGCAAAGCTGCAATGTGGAAAAACTGCCTAAGCGAGCAGCTACAGTATTTATTCAGAGAAATTCAGAGAAAAAAGGTGGATACCTTTATTCCATCACCTACTGTACCAAGATATCCACCAAAACAGGTGGAAAATGACAAGATATCCACCAAAACAGGTGGAAAATGACAAGATATCCACCAAAACAGGTGGAAAATGACAAGATATCCACCAAAAAAGGTGGCTACTGAATTGAGAGTGATTTTTCAATGTCACTGTTGTTCCAAAAGTAGCACCACCCATCCCAAAGGTCGACAAGACGAGGCTTCTATAGTGATCAGTAACATGGCAAGTTTCACATAAACTGATTCAGCCATATTCAAGCTATCACGTTTTTTAAATTTACATGTAAGCACAAGTGTCACCTATTCCAAAAGCTGCCGAGGTTGGAGACATAAGTGTCAATAAGCTTATATCAGGGAAGGTACTTTTGAATTATCACATCTTGTTTTGTCATAAGCAGTAGCATTTTCTACTAAAAAACAATTGTGTCACCTGTCTGACAAGTTGACAGGATGAAGATATTATTGTGATTAATAAGCCTGGCAAGTTTCTCTTTTTTCAAGTTTCAAGTACAACCCCAACTCCCAAAATATTGGGATGTAAATAAAATTTAAATGATTTGAAAATCTCATTAACCCATAATTTATTCCCTAAACATTATTAATAGAACATTAATAACATATCAGATAACATTCTAGCATTTCATGGAAATTATTAACTCATTTTGACTCATTTCTCAAGAATGCTGAAACAACTGGAGGAGGGGTCAAAATGCGAGTTTTTGAATGATTCTCATCCACACAGAGTCATCATTTGGATAATTTCTGATGACACAATTTAACTTTTTTCTGTATTGGCTGCACACAACCTGTATAAACAAGCAGCCAAAACACTATTACTACTGCAGTATACTATTAACACTATTATTATCATATCTAAATCTAGCAGCAGAGTAGGGTGTATCTACATTTATAGCTTCACGGTGAAGAGAAAAATGCTTTTTCTAGTCAATAACATGACACATTCTTCAGCGCAAATGTTTACTGTTCACACAAAATGAAATAGAGAAGAATAAAGAATGTTTTATATTTTTCAAAGATCATGTTTTACACTTGTGCAGATGAAACTGGATAACGGCAAATGGACAAAATAGAGCTAGTCTTCATTCATCCTGTCCATATACAGTAACTAACATGGTGTTACTGAGTAATTCATATTTTTCCATCTTCTTGACTTTTGGACTTTTGTTATCATCAGTAGACCTTTGTTCAAAGCACTGACATATAATTGCATGTACAGTAAATGACACTCATAAAGATTATGGATTAGAAATATGCAGTCACTGACCTCAGTCAATTGAATGATTGACAATTAATGTCAGTCAGTTCTGATCTAAACCTGCTGATGTAAATGTAGTGCAAAGTCATAAAAGTTCCCAGATAAATACATATATACATTTCTAGCTGAGGAACAGTAACCAGAAAGATCTGCCTGTCGTATCAGTTTGACGCTGCACATTCAAAGTGACTCTGACTCAGCTGAAAACAGTATCTGCAGTTTGAACCGCTGATCTGATATGAGACAGGTCTGATGTGGTCTTACTGTTTTTGAAAATATTGTGTGTAATGACTTGTTTTGACCACTGTATTCTAAAAAGTAAAGCATTTACTCAACTAATCTGTTAACAGATTTTCAAAGAAGGTGACAGATTAGGTTTAAGTTTTAGTTTTAATCTCAATTAGTTTTAATCTCAATTTAGAAACATGTTCTCGTTTGTGATCTACGTACAGACTTTTTTTCACATACATTATAACATGGTACAATAGACTGATAGAAGCACTTTTACATTATCAAACGCCTGACATAATACATTCTTTCTTAATTTGTATTCTCCATATCATTTCAATTATTTCTGATTAGGGGATGTTGAAGTGCCTAGAGATAATCAGCGATTATGATTGGCGCTATACAAATAAAGATTGAATTGTTCATTTAATTTGCCATATGTAGTGTCATTTACCTAAGGATAGGTTCTTAAATGGCCATTTTTACATTCAGGTCAGTGTGTTGTGGATGAACACAAGAAACATCCAAGAAAAAAACAAACTGCTTAAGAATAAAAATAATAAAATCCAACATAACATTTAGAACTAGAAAAATGTATTGGAGGGCTGGTATGTGCTTGTGCACACACACAGAAAATAATAATTGTGAATGATCAACATGTGAATTCTTTGTATGACTTCATTAGGGCTCTATCATACTATGCATCCAAGTGATGTTTCCCCAAAGTTTGATGAAACTTCATGCAGGCATTCTCGAGTTATCCTACGGATACATACAGTACACGCACGCACACAAAAACACAGGCACAGAGGCAAAAACAATACCGTGTGTGCTAGTGAAGCAGCAGGGAGGGCATTGAACTAAAATAAAATTAATTGTACAAATATATGTATGGTTGCCTTCATGATAATTCCCAACATGTGGGATTTGGTCACACCTGACTAATTATTGTGAGGAGTCCTGTGTTGAAACACACATTTGGGGAAGAATTCACAATGCATTTGTGCAACCAATCTCAAATGACCACTCCTCAGTCAAACTCAGCCAATCGTTCACAGCTTTGGAGAAAATGACATCTGTAGAACGTCATGACTGATCAACAACCATGACCTGGTCAACCATGTGTAACAACCTGGAGCCAGGAGCGATATATTCACCTCTTACACTTCAGAAACTGATTCCGGCCCACCACCATCACAGCAGCAGACACGACGAGCACACACTGTACACCAGTACATGCAAAGACATAAGCACCATACACTGGTGAAGCAACATTATTTTATTTTATTTTATTTTGGTTCATATTTTTTGACATTTTTTGTCCTTTGTTGTTTATTTTGTAACTGATTAAGATAGGATATTTATTAAAATGTAATGAGGAACAACATATGAGTGGTCATCTGTATGCAACACAAACTACGGCTATGATTTTACAAATAAATGTGGTGGTGTGTTATTAAATCCATTGAGCGTATAAAGCACTTGTAGTTGTAGTTAAACATACAGCTTTTCTGGGTGTTTCTGGATTATGTTTATATAAGGTTTCTTCTTTGCATGGTAGAATTTCAACTTACATTTGTAGATGGAACAATGAATAGTTTTTGTTCGTGTAAATCTAAGTTTGCAAGGCGTGTGGTTTTTTTCTTCCTTCGACTGGACTGGAAATTTGGTTGAAAACGTTTCGCCACCCATCCAGGAAGCTTCTTCAGTTCAATGAGCTCATGCAGGCATCCAGAATTTATACTCTGTGGTTCAGGATACACCCTGAGAGGTGTTAGTTCCCCCTGAGC
>JAQQAE010011085.1:0-13784 GCA_029823295.1 Pseudamia nigra | reverse complement strand
GGAGGGAGGAGTGAGCAACAGCAGTGAATCACAACACCACATAAATACAACACAAAACATCTATACCCGACCTGCTCCGTCACCGACCCTTACAATCTCTAGGCGCTTCACAGTTCAAGGCCGAAATCATCAAATGAGTTTCTGCCATTAGGCTATGCCTTTTTGTTCATTAGGGAAAAAACTCATGTGCAACACCCCTAAAATATGCATTTTTTCTACTATAGACATTTATGTGGTGAATTTTGTACATTTTCAAATATGTCTAGTGTGCAGCTGGGTAATAAATAGATTATTATTGATACTGTGACATTAGATACCATAATATTTAAAGCTTGTGATTTATGATGAACTTGCTGTCTACAATGACTTAATTAAATGAATTCTAATATTAATGTTGTAAGGGCCAGTGTACTGTACAGAGGTTAGAAAACTGGATTGGAATCTCTGGCACTGCTCTAAACTGGTTCAAGTCCTAGCTTGAGGACAAGTCATACTTTGTTGAAATTGGCACTTGTGTCTCAGACAAAATGGCTGTGACCTGTGGGGTTCATCAGGGGTCAATACTAGGACCCCTCTTATTCAATCTGTACATGCTTCCATTGGGTCAGCTCATACGCAGCAATACTGTGTCCTACCATAACTATGCAGATGACACCCAGATCTACATGTCACTGATGGCAGGGGAATATGGGCCTGTAGATTCACTCGGTCACTGCATTGAACAGATCAGTGTGTGGATGTAAAACAACTTCCTCCAGCAAAACACACACAAAACTGAAATCATTGTCTTTGGCCCAAAGGAACAAAGAGAAGGTGTGATGAGTCATCTTGAGTCACCCAAAAACCAGGTTAGAAATCTAGGAATAATCATGGACTCAGACCTGAACCTAAATGGCCAATAACATCAGCAGCTTTTTACCATCTGAAAAACATTGCCAAAATCAAAGGCATAGTGTCTGGATCAGACTTGGAGAAACTGATCCATACATTTGTCTCCAGTCGATTCGACTACTGTAACGGCCTGGTCACTGGCGTGTCTAAACGAGCTTGAAAACAGCTGCAGTCCATCCAGAACGCTGCTGCTCGAGTCCTGACCAGAACCAGGAAATACGACCATATTAGTCCAGTGCTCAGGTCTCTGCACTGGCTTCCTGTCGCGCAGAGAATAGAGTTTAAAACAGCTCTGCTTCTGCACAAGTCCTTCCATGGTTTAGCACTAAAGTACATCTCTGACATATGAACATATGACATAGAGCCATATGAACCACCTCGGACCCTAAGAAGCTCAGGGAGTGGTCTCCTGCTGGTTCCCAGAGTCAGGACTAAACACAGTGAGGCTGCGTTTCAGTTTTATGCAGCTAAAGCCTGGAACAGACAACCAAAAGATGTGAGACAGGCCTCAACTCTGACTAAGTTCAAATCCAGGCTGAAAACAGTTCTGTTTACCTATGCATATGACACCTGAAAGTATATTTTCTGCACACTCGGCTTTTAATGTTATTAATTCATTCATTTTATGTTTTACGTGTTAATTTTATGTTTTCTTTGATCTAACTGTAAAGTACTTTGAATTGCCTGGTGTATGAATTGTGTTCTATAAATAAACTTGCCTTACCTTGCCTGTATAGATAAATCAGATAAGTAAAACTTTGAAGAAATCCCCACAACAGTGAGAAAATCATGTCTTTTTTGCATCTTTGATTTAATTTTCATGCTTTTTACATACTTTTTGTCTTATACAATTTCCTGTCTTTTCAGCTTGTTGCCACATCATCTTTTCCATTGTAATGTGTCTTTTTGCATCTTTTATCTTTTTGCATCGATCGTGTCTTTTTACATATTTTACATCATTTTTGTCTTGCTTTATCTTTCATTGTAAAACAAAAAAAACAAAAAAAAATTACACGTAATCATCTAGTTTCTTAAGCTTTTACTCAGGACCAAAAATAATCTTTGAAGTTGAATTAAATTATGGATTTGTTTACACATGACGTGACTATATCTGTATAGTTTTATCACTTGGTTATGATGTTGCGCAGATAGTCCATTAGCTGCTCAATAATCTCATCGTGCTGTAAATCAGAGGTCTTTTCAGTTGTTTTCAGGTTAGAGGAGGCGGTGTCCATGCAGGGCAGTGCTCTTTGAAAGCAGCAAATTTGAACACTCCAACCTTTCCTGGCTCACAGCAGCACAGATGGTGGATCTGGGGTCATAGAGAGACTCATCTAAATAAAGGAAATCATTTCAGACACACATGCACACACACACACACACACACACACACCCACACACACACAAAGGCATCTAGTTGTGACATTTTGTTTGTTTTTGGGTTCATGTTTGTTCATTGGTAGGATTATTTGTTCATTTTTGTTCACTTTGTTGATTATTTTGCTCAGTTTTGTTCATGTTGTACAATCTTCTTGATTATTTTATTCATTTGTGTGAATTTTCTTGATTACTTTTCTCATTTATTTTCATTATTCAGATTATTTGATTCTTTTTTAAAATAAATTCTTTAATTATTTTATCTTTTGTGCATTTTTGGGCTTACTTTTTAAATTACTGCCATATTGGGGAATCTCTCAGTAGAGCAGTTTAAATTCATGGGGTTCAGACATTTGTGTTTACATTTGTTTAATTTTTACCATCCTCAGATTATTTTGATCTATTTTTGTAGAATTTTTTCTTTTGGTTATATTGTCCATCTATCTTATTTACCAGGGGTAAATTGCCCCAGACGACATAGGTCCTAGGACCACTCCTGTACAGAATCCCATCCACAATAAGGTAGCGATTCAAGGAGGGATGGTTATATTGTTTGTATGTAAGTTGTTTTCCATTTTCATTGATTTCCTTGATTATGTCACTTGTTTTGTTCATTTTCTTGACTATTTTGTTAATTTTTGTTCTTTTTGTGGATTGCTTTGTTCATTTATTACATTTTGGTTTACCGGTACATTGATTTTGAAAATCATTTCTTTATTTTGTTTAATTTTCTTAATTTCATTGCTTATTTTACTCATTTTTGTTCATTATCTGGATTATTTTTGTAATTTTATTACTACCTGATTAAACTATGAAAATGGATCAATTATGTGCCTCACCAAAACCAGTATTCTCATATGTTGGGGCTGAACATTGGGAAGGATGGCAATTACGGTTAGGTAATTCTGGATTCTTATGAAAATTGTAAGCTTCAAACACTTTTGATATGTTTTGGGGAATTTTTAATGAGTCAATTTGTGGGTTTTTTTGCATAGGTTATGGGAAAAAAATTATATTTTTCCAATTTTGTAAATCCTCGTAATAGCCGAAATGCTCAATTAACATTGAATCATGATAGCTATTCTATTTGGATTTTAAGTGGATGTTCTTCTTGCTGTGCTTCATTTCTTTGTCACGTAACCACAATTCAAGTTTCTCTTTTGCTCTCGGCATCTTATCTTTTTTTCTGTCTGTGTTTTATCTCTGTGCACTTGATTCTTCTGTCTGCCCTTTCGTAAACATTTACTTTTTAAACCTTTTTTTCAGACATACTTGACTTGATTAAAGAAAAACTGTTACTGCTTCCTATAAACAGGAGAGGGCATCATTACTTTATTGTTGTTAAAAAAATGTGCACAAGAAAGTCCGGGCAAGGGAAAAAAAAAGATGCACTGAACATTTTCTCCAATATGACTCAAAAGTCGAGCTTGTTGGTTACATTAAAATAGGTTAGTATAATATAAGTGTCTGCTGTATTAACTGTATAGACATCAAATTAATAAATAGACTGGATGAAGTCAAATGAACTCGTTCCATTTGCCTCCAGTCAAATGAGGAATCATTTTTTCGAGAAGCACAGCTTTGTTGGTCTCAAAAATGAATACATACAGAATCCCAAAGGTAACTTTGATGTTGTGTTTTGACATTTATTACTGTGATAAGGGGCATTTATAATAATTAAACAAGAACAACATTATAAATGTCATTTATGTCAGGTCACCTCTATGCCCAAAACAGAGCCTTGTTTATTGGGTTGCTCATTTTTTGCTCATTTTCTTGATTTTTTGGTATATTTTCTTGATTATTTATTGCTTATTTCGTTGGTTGGACATTTTCTTTAATGTTGTTTTAATTTATATTCATTTTGTTAGTTATTTTCAGGAGAAAAATTACCTTTTTTCACTATGGTTTTTCCCAATTGTATTTCTTTCTTTTTTATGCTAATTTTGGTAATAATATTTATTTTGTTTCACCTCATTTTTTTTCTGATTGTTTATGTCTACCCGTTGATTATTCAGGTTACTGTTCGTTTTCCAAATTATTTTGCATTGTTTCAAGTCGTATTTAGGATAATGATTATTTTGTTAATTTTTTGTATTTTCAATTTATATAATTTCATTGCTTATTTTGTTCATTTTTGGGCAAAACACCAGGGAAATACAGCCAACGTGCAGTAACCCATGGACACGAGCCTCTGGTTTGATTTGTGTCTAAATTACGACAAATTTCCACATCTCATTTTCACTGAGATAAAACAAAAACTTTTTTCAAGGTCCTTATCACATTTTTGACCAAATGTGGAGTTGTTGAAATGTCCCTTGAAAGAGCAGTGTAATGCGGTGTTTCTGACACTGAACCACCGAGCAGGAAATGTAATATAAATTAGTTAATGGCTATGTTACCAAAGCCAGAGCCATAGAGAGAGAGAGTTACTACACTGTCATGTCGACCTCAATAGTTCCAAACAAAGCACAAGCGGTCACTGTTTCTCTATGGGAGCGAGTGTGATATTGCATGGTAAATACCAAAATAAACCACAGACGTGTATATTTTTAACCGTTCTGTACTTTGGTATGTATGACAGAGCTTCATGACATACAGTTAGCCATCTAGCTTTTTAAAGCAAATGAGTTTCTGACAGACTTAACTGAACACCACAAGGTTCAGCAAAGCAATCGAAATAATACTCACAACCAAATTTTGATTAATGTCCCCCATGTCATCAATATCTCAAGTTCTTTTCTCTGAATGATTATTAATATAGAAACTCAATAACTTGGAATTATGGTGGTTAAATCTCAACAACTAACTAGCAAACATAACGGCTGCATAAAGATATAGTTATATTACATTTTATATAGATTTATTAAAGATATAGAACTCTGATACAAACAAAAACCATGCTAACACACTTCATAATTTGAAATATGACGATATGATTACAACTTTACCGCTGGAGTTACTAGATGTTGCTAGACGAGCCGTGCTACGACATCCAAAACTCACCTGGCATCTCCATAATTTTCATGAATTCACAATCAACAATGAAAAAAGTAGCCAATAACTGACTATGATCAAAAAACCTAACAATCCGAACAACTACACATAATGACATGTTCCAATGAAAAAGTTATTTAGCTTTAGTGAAATTATCACGTTAGCCTCCATAGCAATATCAAGCTTGCAGTTAGGCTAGGTCCCTAAACTATTACATTTTTAACATCAACATTTCACACAAATAAAATGCAAAACTGACGATGTCTAAGAGTATACTTATGATAGCTAATGCTTGAAAATGTAAAAATCGTATTTCATCAAATTATCGGTGATTGTTCCTGATGAGCCATTGAGATGAATGGATCTTCGGCCAATGTTTGGAACTATTGGCGTCTCCATAACCCGGAAGTTGGACCAAATTTCATCCGCCATTTTTTACAACGGGAGTCTGTGGAAGTGCCACTCTGTTTTCTCAACTGCTCTGGCCAAAGCCAAAAAAAAAAAAAAAAAAAAAACTAAAAAGAGGATGAGAAAGCGAAGGCTGACGTAGAGGTGGAGAATGCTCTCGCTTCGCCTCTTCACTCTTCGGTTTGAAGGCTTCTCGTCTGTCGACATTTTCGGCGCGGCATTATCAGCGCTGACGTCGGGACGACGTGCGGAGGCACAGCACGTCCATCGCAGGCTGTCGTTAGTGACGCGGCAGACGACGTACAACCGGGGTAAGTGTGTCACCACAAAGCTTCACATTTAGTGCTCGGCAGCGTTTGTGGGAAACGTGAAACCCGAAGGGAAGCGAAGACTTTGATTTTGCAAGCAGGTTTGATGAATTAGCCGAGGAAAAATATTAGCGGCTTACAAGTTTACACAGTTTCGTCAAGTCACTCCAGGAGTACACTTTCAAAACAAAATATGACCAGCGCCATACTGTTAATACGTCACCACTCAAGTTGTTTTTGTAGTTTTATTTTAATAGTATTCACAGCTGATTGTTTCGGTGTAAATGATGTAGATAATCTGGTCAGTTTTGCAATTTCGCTTTGAGTCGGCTTGATTAAAAAGTCAAATTCTCACCAAAGATTGACCAACATAATAAAAAAAGTAAAAAATTAAATCAACCAAAAATTATCGACGCACCAATAATAATTAAACCTGAACAACATTATCCAAACAACAACAACAACGTGAATCAATGAAATGAAATGACCAGGAAAGGACAAAATTAGAAAATAATCGGCAGCATATCAACAAAAACTCAATTTAATTAAAAATATCACCAAAATAAACAGAACTCAATCATTAGCTAACCCTAAATTTTGCTTAAATTA
Source organism: Pseudamia nigra (assembly GCA_029823295.1). NCBI lineage: Eukaryota > Metazoa > Chordata > Actinopteri > Kurtiformes > Apogonidae > Pseudamia > Pseudamia nigra. Next base: position 7,194 of record JAQQAE010011085.1, on the reverse strand, counting down.
GCCACTGTGAACTTTTAAACTGCAGACATATGTGTTATATGTGTTTTCATCTCACAGATGACATAAATTGAATGATACCTGGCACACATACACTGTAGCAAACAAAACCCAGTAATGGCTACACTGAGATACATCAGTACTGGCATGCTCAATGAAAATTATGTAGATCCCAAGTCTTTCATTTCTTGATGGGGGATACTGGAAGACATTTCAATAGTTTTGGAGTGGATGACATCACTTGACAAAAGCGCTGCTTCAATTTTCTTCCTCTGCTTCAAGGCACAAACCAACTAAATCATTTCCAGGACACATGGCTTTACCAAGGTCTGTCCAATTGTGTTGTTAGCCTCATAGCATAAATGCCTTAGCCATATTTTGGCTGAATTATGATATCTGCCCAACTCTGCTCATTCCCTGTGCCTTATTGGCTTTATCCTCAGCCAATCAATGTGCTCGTTACATTTCACTTCATCCATCACCATCTGCCTAAGTCATCTATTTAAAAAAAGTGGTTTTTTCTTTTTTCTGAAAACTTTAAAATATGACTTAGACAATTATGCTAATAGGCTAATGATATGCGGCTTCTTCTGCTTGTCAATGTGATTAAGTAACCTTGTAACATTCTTCGAAACAAGGTATTTGTGTTGGGGCAAAGCCAGGTTTGGGGAAAATTCTGAAATTAAGCCTTCTTCTCATGTACTAAACAATGTCTGATGCATATGCATGATGAGTAGATGTTGGATTATTTTTTAATCTTTGTTGGCTTCATGCTTGCATTGGCAAGAACCTTGGCACCCAGGAAACATGGTGGCTTTTGTGTCCTATCTCGTTCAATGGTGAAAGCGGAACCGAAGGATATGTATAGTGGTGCCCCGGCTAACGAATTTAATCCGTTCTGGCATCACGTTCATTGGGCGAATCACTCATTAGCCAGAGCGAGTTTTTCCATAGGAATACATGTAAAACCAATGAATCCATTCTGGACCCACAACAAACTCCCATATAAAGTATGTATTACACATGTGTAATACATGTGTAATACATACTTTATAATTTTAATACAAATCAATAAATGTGCACATTTGTTGATTTATGAAGACACTTACCGAAGGAGGAAAAATGAAGAAAACTGTAATTTAATATAAAGTAACTAAAAACACAAAATTATTAAGCACAACAAAATAATGGACAAAATTAATACACAGGGAGCCGGACAGACTAACCGTTGAACAAATCTTTATAGACAGGCAGACAGACAAACAGATACAGACGGGGATGACCAATTTAAATAATTTATTAAAGATAACGACAATAAATAATAGCAGAATTGTAACAACAATGAACAAAAAAATAGCGCCCCAACAATTCTTTTTTTCCCATAGTGTACTTGCCAAAAAGCATCCAAACAAAGGTGTGTAAGAAGTGACTGACCAAAATGGATGGATCAATGACTTGCTGCTGTTCAGACTGGTGCAACCATGGCAACAAGTTGCATTCATACTGTGTAACTTTTATTTGTTTGTTTTTTCCTCTCCTACTCTAAATGGCCTGCCCTTGTTTCAGATGTGGGTTTCCTGACCCCAACGGCAAGTTTCCTGATTGTTTCTGACCTCTACACTATTTGCGGAACATGATGTTATTTTCAAACTCTAACCATGGAAATATTTTGAGCCCTGTTTGTGTTGAATGCGTGTGTCCTCTCTCTGCTGGTGGATGTTGATGTGTCGTAGCATAGCTAACGTTGGCATTGTTAGCAACACCATCACTACCCGCCTCAGTGAAACTGAGCTTTCTTACTTGAACCCTGTGGTTCTCTCTCACCGTGTTTCTTTTCTTTGACTCCCTCTTCATCTCACTTTCATTTGAAATAAGAAGTAGTGGACTTAATTTTCACTACTAACAATGCTGTCCCACGGACACCTTCTGACCCTACTCATGCACTGAGTCCTGCTGGTTCCGCCCCAATGGTCCCGCTTCACTACAGCTAGCGACATCACAGAGGGAGTTGAAGATTTGAATTGATTAGCAGGAAAAAAAGTTGTAGGATAAGAGGATTATATTTGTTGAAATCTTACTCGCACACTGTGCACATAAATAATTTTTGTTGTTTGCACCACAAACTGAGTGAAATTGAGTCCTGCTGTACAGCCCTGTGTGAATGTTTATCTGATCCTCACAGATCACCTGAAACCTATCGATGGGCCCCCTGGTTGCCATGGACTCCAATTTAAGAACCCCTGCCTTAAAGCAAAACTTTACTCTTAGTAAAAGTCCATCCTCTTAAGTGACCTTGAAAAATCAGAAAGAGGCAGACAGTGCAATGATTAGGGTGTCTGTGACAGGTGTGGACGTGAAACAGGAGGTGTTCACAGACATCAGCAGAATCACAGACACATACAGAGCCATTTGAGGAAATGAAGTCATAACTTTTTCACAGATTTTACCATTTCTGAAAGACCTACCTAAAATCAATAACTGGCTGTAATGGCTGAAATGTTTTTGCCATTTTTTCTTGCCAGTACACATTTCTTTCCCAGCACATAATTGAAAACCTGTAGCCAGTTCTCCAGCTGTGGGCAAGGGCTGCGCACTGAAATTGAGTACCAAAATGGTTGTGGTACCAACATGTCAGGTACCTACACAATCACGATGCAGATTTTGGTGATTCATTTGGGTACCAATGAGCATGTCAGGGCCAAAGATACAGGGCCTTGGCATCCTTTTCTTTGAAGGGTCCTGTCTTTTATTGCCCTCCAGTAATTAAAAACAGATATTACAAGCAATGGTAGCCGACACTAACAAGAGCAGGTAATTGGCTTATTTAGCTGGCAGCTACAGTCCAAAACACGGTAAAATGCCTCAAGCAGATCAGTCCAAAATGTGTCTCTCCTGTGCCAGGAAGAGCGACTGCAGCACCATGATGTGCCGTAAGGACGTGAAAGAATTTGAGTGGAAAGGTGGAAATACGTCAAACTTAATGACGCAGCTCAGAACAGGAATGCTCCGTGTTTGTAGCTAGCGTAACCACGACCCCAACACGTCAGCACATTCTACATTTATTTTGTCTTTGCGCTGTTGTTTACTTCTTTGTTGTTCTGCTGATCACTCAATAAATCTAAAGTTTTGAGAAATGGTAGGTTTTCATGTGCAGTGGTCATTAATTGTTTGGATCTGTGACAGTGATACTTAAAAAAAAACACGTTTCCTTTCAGAATTATGGTAATAGATGTATTTCTGTCCTCATCTGCAGAGTTGGGTAGCACTTAAGTAGATGTACTCTTTTACATATAATTGAGTAATTATTAAGTAATAATGAGTATGAGTAATAATTTCTCTCTTTTTCAGCTATATTTGTGAAGAAAAAAAATGCACTTCTGCTCAGTTAGATTTGGCCGTAGCTCAATGAGTAAAAAGGGTTGTAATTTTGAAAACGACTAAAATAACCAACAAAATGAATGAAATAATCAAAAATAATCAAGAAAACTGAACCAAATAGTCAAGTGAATTATAAAATCAACATAATAATAAGTAGAACTGAACAGAATAAGCAAAAAGCAGAAAATAAGTAAGTTAACACAAGTGAACAATGTCATTCAGAAATTGAACAAAAAACACAAAATAAGCAACAAAATAATCAAAATAACCTTGTAACTTAACAGAGATGAACAAAATAAACAACTAAAACCGAACAAAAATAGAATATGCAAGAAAATTCTAATTGCACCACCACATTGGTTGAGAAAACAAAATAATTAGGGAGTTGCTGTTTGAACAAAATGTGTTGGGCTGCAATAAATGAAAATAATAAAATATGAGTTACTTCTTGGGTACCCTTTTTATGAGATACTTTTTAACTTTTACTCAACTTTTTAACTTTTATTAGTACTTCTACTTGAGTCATTCTAAATTGACATTACTTTTACCTGGGGACTGTTTCTGTTTGTACCCAGCACTGGTCATCCGTGTGTCAGGTGACTGAGTGTGGATTCATCACGTTGGACAACAGTCTAAGTGACTTCGTGACTGACAGAGTGGAGAAAAACAGTGAAGCCAGTCGACATCCTGCAACCTCTGCTCAGGTACTGGACAAACACACATTGCATTTTCAGTACTCTGTTGTAACAACTCTATGCCCCCAATTCCAGTGCACCTGGTACATTGTGTAACATGTCAGAAAAACAGAAGGCAATGATTTACAAATCTCATGAACCCATAGTTTATTCCCAGTAGAACATAAACAACATATCAGACACTGAAACTGATAAACGTCAACTTTTCATGGAAAATATTAGCTCATTTTGGATTTGATGGCAGCAACACATCTCAAAACAGTTGGCACAAAGGCAACAAAGGGATGGAAAAATAATTGGTGCAAATCAGAAACAACCAGGGGAGCATTTGGATAACTGGCAACAGATCATTAACATGATTGGGTATAAATGGAGCATTTTAGAGAGTCAGAGCCTCTCAGATATGAAGATGGGCAGAGGTTCACCAATCTGCAACAATCTGCAATCGTGGAACACTTTCAGAAAAATTTATTGTGGTGTGTTTGTCTGTTTTTTTGTGATGCAAAACATGAATATGCAACGTGACTTATCAAGGATCCACAGAATAATTTTGCAAATATGCTCAGTAGTGGTATGTTTGGGAGGTGGTGTGGAGTACTCCCGTTGTAATGCAGTGTGTATTTGTGTTAATAGGATTGATTTGAGCAGCAGGAGCTGAAGTTTAAGCTCATCCTTCAATCCTTCCGTCTAACCTTCACATTCATAACCTTCACATACACAAACTGGAGACTAAACTGACCTGTATTCATGGTACTGTGCACACAGCATATAATGTGCTTTCCACGTGCTCCAGGGGGACCATCAATTTCAATGAGTGAAATAAGGAAATCTAGTTATGTAAGAACATTTTGGTCAACTGACATAGAAATGAGGCCAAGAAAACTAACTATAAGTGTATTGTAGGCTTACAAAACTAAACACTTAACACGAAACAGAATTATTTGGCTTAACTGTGACAAAACACATAAATGCTGGTGATAATACAATTTAAAAATCTGTCTTTTATTGGTGAAAGTATCTCAATTTGTCACGTTACTTGTTTTAAAAATTGTCTTGGGCCTTTACTTATTTTCAAAAATTTTTGAAAAATTCAAGGTGTTTAGTCAGCCTGTCCATTTGTCAGACCTATAATCTCAACTGAAGCGGTGACATTGCCCTGTTTGGAAACACCAGCAGTCACATGGAGCAGTGATTTTTTTTTTTTTTTTTTTCCCCTTGCGAAACCACTGCCTCAATGGATTTGTTTGTCAGTCTGAATCTGAAGTAAACATTACATTAACACAACAATGCAAATTGCAGAATTGCTCTTTCTGTCATTGAACTCCAGCAGATTCAAGAAACTTCAAGGCTTCACTTTCAGAAAAAGAGGAGAAAATATTGTAAACATACTGTTGACTTACATGGATAATAAAGGAAAACTATGTGACTTTTCTTCCTAAATCACTAAGATACAGATACTGACTCATCCATTAATAATCTCTCAAACCTCACTTCTATTCCTCTGTCAGTGTGTGTTGGTAGATTTAGCTGTACAGACCCTTCCTTCTGCCTGGATTTTCTATTTTTGTCTTGTTTCATTCTAATTTTTCTCTGTTCAGGTCATTTGTGCAGTGAGAAGAGCGTTTGTATCTCTAGCCAATCACATTGTTGTGTTTACATCCCCTGCCAATCAGAGTGTCCCACAGCTCATTGGGGCGGAAGTAAACTGCACTTGCTCTCCAGATTCTCTCATACTGCTTCTGAGAGGGCGAGCTTGTTTAACGCTGTTTGTAAACAGAGCAAGAGGCAAGTTGCCTGATTTACATTAAATTTATTTAGGCAGGAATTTCTAGATGGTAAAACTAGCAGGAAAGCTATTGCTTTCAAATCATCATAGGTGTCTGCATGTGTCTGTAATTGTTCGCCTGATGTCCCTGAAATATGCCTCACATCCATTCCTGATGTGCAGCCTCTGACAACCCTCGTCTTGGTGCCTTTCTGACTTTGTAGCGCTTTTCAAAGTGATGTATGGGGTGAAGTTAGATGTGGGTAAAACTCCACTTTCACTAAAATGAATGAGAAAATGTCTTATGTTTATGTCCGTTTTTATGTGTAAGCCTTGAACAACATACATGTCTCCATTTGTCTTTCATAGACAGCTGTTCATCTGTCCTAAGTGAATTTGTTTTTAAAAAACTGTCCAGGTTTTAGCTGCGGGTTTTCAACAAAATACATTTTCTGACCACTTTAAATTTTACCTCCATCAAACACCCCATTTTTCAAAAGTAGAACTAAATTAAACTCATTAAAAACTCATTGAAGACTAGGAATTTTTAACAAATACAAGCTTTAAAACATGATCTTCTGTTGATGCCACAAGACATTTTTCTAACACACACAAACCACCATGATTATCCACTGATACTCACGATCTGCAGCTTCAGCTGCAGTTTCAACAGTGGTCTTGTTGAAGCTGGTTTAAACATGCGTAATTTACACTTGTCTTTTAGCACTGTCATCATCTTCAACAAGTACCCTTTGTGTGTTTGTTGTGTTACCACACAAACATGACGCATCAGTGCAATGATTACAGCTTACTGACTGCTGACATATGAGCAGGTCACATGAATGATTATAACTTATTTTTTCATTATTTCAACAATAAGATTTGGGAAGACTGCACACTGCCTTATTCCCACTGTAAACGCTGCAGGCTAAGTGTCCCTGCAGCGTGTGTGTGTGTGTGTGTGTGTGTGTGGGAGGGGGGGTCAGTATTCATGCATTTACATTTAAACTCTGACACTGAAACAGTGTCTATTGGTTTGACTGTGGAGCACAACGCTTATGGTACATTATATATATACCGTATTTTCCGGGTGATATGTCGCTCTGGAATGTTAGGCGCACGAGCCAAAAAATGCATAATGAAGACGAAAAAAACATGTATAAGTCGCTCTGCAAAACAAGTCGCATTTGTTCGGGGAAGGCACTTCAAGCGCTCGGACGGGCAGCCGCGCACCTGTCGCCAGAAGTAAGAGCTCGCAGCTCGCCTCCCCGCCTTACCAGGCAAGTGAGGGCACCGACACGTTCGGTGTTAAGCTGATGGCAGGTATGGTTGTTACTGGTAATGTCTACATTTTAAATT
>JAQQAE010011084.1:0-13784 GCA_029823295.1 Pseudamia nigra | reverse complement strand
GACCATTTAATACTGGTGATTTTTTTTCTTAAGTGCACAAGGGATGCAATTTGATAAAATTTATCATGTTCCTGAGTAAGTGAGTAACAATTACAGTGTGAGGCATCATCCTTTTCTACCTCTGTTGGTTTTGCTCGGCTGTTGTTGCTGCTACTGCTTAGATTTCTGCATTTAATTGCTTCCACTGCAAACTTTTCCAGTGAACCACTGCCCCTCTAAGTTGATTGCCAGGAGGTGCAGGGAATTAGAAAATTAATGTCACACCAGGGTCAGTGCATTAGAGTGGCACATACATCAGCTAGGACAATATGTTTGTTCTCTTCATGGTACTGGAGTTTGCAATATTACACTTTTACACATATGCTTCAACACAGCTTCAAATATTTTCACAGTTGTCTGAATTAAGCTGTATTTTACTTGTAATCTCCATGTAAATCCCAGTGTTTAATAAAACAGCTACATATTGTGACTTCTGTTGCCAATAGTATGAAAAGTTTTCAGTAAAATTGGCCTCTCATGTTTTGTATTGTCATCATGAGTTCCTTTCCTTTCTCCACTGAGCTTGGGCAAAAGAGCTGACAGCCTCTGACCTAGGAGCCTCTGGGGCTCCATGGGAGAAAGGTAATGGGCCCAACCCCGGAACACACTCTCACTCTCGGCACACATGGGGCTGCCGGCAGCTTTGATCCAGTAGCTCCTGCTTGGGTCTCCTGACGCCTGGTGAGGAAATTCATAGGAACAACTGGAAGAGGCCTGTGTTTATTCAGCCCCTTTAATGAGGAGGGAGACGGATTATCAGGGGCCTAGATCTCCCTAAAAAATACAAGGAAAGAAAACTGCTGCTCCTTCCAGATGTTGTTCTATCACCAGTCACACCAAAAGAATCCGAGAGAGCGAGAGAGAGAGAGAAAGAGGGAGGGTTTCAGTATGCAAGAGGGAGAACTAGTGGACAGCAAGAGAATTTCCTCATGTTTTCTCTGTTCTTCTGTCTGGCCAGATGTGGGAGCTGGCCAGTCCTCTCTGGGCTTTTACCCAAAGGACAGCAGCCGCCCAGGCCTAGTGGGGAAAACTGGGGGCTTGGAGAGAGAGCTTGTAGATGTGTTTTTTTTGGGTGGGGGATAGATGGTGTAGGTTACCAAGGCATTCAGACATAAGCTTTGCTCTAAGCAATTTGTGCTGTCTTAAAGAAAGACAGAAGCCATTTCCTGAGGCTGTCAAACAACCTCTAATGTGTTATTTTAAAAATGTTTTACACATAGCTTTATTACAATCCTAATTAAAGTAGGGAAGCTAGTGATTTTGGAACAGACATATGAAGCTTGTCCATCCCAGAATATGAAAAAGCAAATATAAGTACACATAACGCAGCATGGACTTTGACTACAGGTGGTGAAAGACATCAGGAGTGGCAGTAACGGTCACGCCACTATACCTGCAGACACAAAGCAGACAGGCTGCATGTCACACTCTTGACCCTTTTGCCAGAAGACTGACCAGATCAATACATCTCTTTATTGTCAAAGGAGAGGATTACAGGTCACCTACTGGTCACACATCCTCACACACAGAGGTCAAAGGTCAGTCTACACATCACATTTACATGCAACTTTCACATATCAGATCTTGTTAAGAGAATCATCTGTGACACTAGTAGGGTACTCCAATTTGGCCCAGGCCATTTTCTGTATCCTAATTGGAAATCAGCCTCCTCCTTTCTTTCCACACCTGCTTTACCCATCTCCTTTGAACTTCCTGACTTTTCGAAATTCAACATCGGGATACGAATATTTTGAACAAGAAAAGGTTACTGTGTATGATTGTGAAGATTTTGATTGGACAAGTCATTACAGAATAATAATCAAACACACTAATGTTGTCATAAAAATGTCTCTCCAATTCATGTGCATGTGCAATCCATAAAAAGACTATTGTATATGTGTGCATATGTAGTTGCAATGAATAAAATAAACACATCTATAAAATCATGACTGAGTAGGTTTTATAATTAATCAACATTTTACAGTGGTTGATACAAGGATCTCTTGAAGACTGATTGAATTAAATCAACATAACTAATGAGTGTTTATATATTATCAATTTGCCATAAAATGAGTTCTGATACAAACAATTGAACACTAAATGTGTATCTGATGTCATGTCTTTAGTAAGATGTAATTAATTAATACATTGATCTCTTTTTTAAATAAAACATTATTTTTGGATAACAATAAAATATTTTACATTGTGCTGTAAATGGTGTGACAATGCTTAAATTCACACAGAATGATTATAAATGCTATTTAGAAAGACTAATTACATGTGTATTATATGTTATTACTTAAGGCCTTTTTTCAAGCCTGTATATACATGTCTGATATAGTTGTGCAGTGTTTTTTAAAGATATTACACATATTAAAAAATGTCAGTGCTGTATAATGCCTTGACATCTTTGTGCAATGTATTTATTTTATTTCTACAATAATATTCAAATCTAGTTTTTGTACCTTTAATTGCATATGCATTCATTTATTTTTATGTATTTGTTTATTGTACATTTTATTTTATTTGTCTTTAATTCTGCAGTACCAACCAAACCTAAACCTTTTACCCTTTACCACATATCTATTTATTTGATTTATGGTGACCATATAAATTATATCATAACAGTTTTCACATATCTAATTTTTTTAATGACTTGAAGGAGTTTTCCCACTCATCAAAGTCTCACATTTTTATGTATTTTTTCATTTATTTATAGAAATACCTAAAGAACTCTTCTCTGTCTATGTCATCTATGTCAGAAATTACAGCAACTTGAGCATGTTCTCTCATAATTCTCTGTTACTCCAACGCTTTAGCTGATGTTTCTTCACTCCAAGTTTTCAGTCTGGTGAATGAATATTTAAAATCCAAATCTTTTTCCACACAATTCTTTCCCCTACAGTTGCTGAAACTACAATGAGAAAAAAGTTTCAAGGAAACACTTACCAACTGTGAAGTCAAAGAAAGCTTCCTTCACAGTCCTGCAAAAACATAGGAAATGTGCATCAGTGACCACAGCCTTCAGTTATATATGCTTTAAGCACTTGTCTGTGAGGAAACCAAAGTGAACCATAGGTCTCACTAATTCATAAGCTTTTGCAAAGATCCTTCTTACTGACTAATAATATCTGCCCCAGGGCTAGACGTGGCTTGCAACAAAATCTTATGTATGAATGGATAAAACCTGAATAATCTAACAAATAAGAGACAGTCCTTATCATCATATTGTTATTTTCCACTCATTTCTATCTGCAGGCTGAATGCTGTTTGTTATGAAGTTATATTACAACCTGGGGGCAAGAGAAGGACAGTGCACAGACATTATATGCATAGAATAAAATTGAAAAATGCGTTTAAAAACACAAAACAACCAGCCCCCCACCCTCACCAAAAAAAAGAAGAAAACGTAAAGACACAAGCACATCTACTCCTCTTTTACACCATGCATGTTTGCTTAGCTTATTTACCAGGTAGTATTTATGTTTATGATGTCATACAGTAAGCACTTCAGACAGACATGCAATATACACACGGTACCAAGCAGATCAAAATGTTTTAATAAAACACGCCATCAGTTTGGGATGCTGGCATAAAATCCAGAAATGAAGCTGAAAAAAAAAACTTTTTAAAAAGGAAAATCTCAGCCTTGAAAATTGTTCTTCCATTTATCATGAAATAATTACTGACAGCCCTGCAGATTTCTTAGCAAACATTTCAATCTATTATTGTTATATATTGTTGTTAATTCTAGTAAATAATCTATAGCACTGGGAGCACAATAGCCTCACAGTGGTAGAAAAAAGATGGCCCTGAAGATACTGTGCAATACTACACGAGCAGAAGTATAACAACAATAGCACAGCATATAGTAGCATCCAGCAGACAGAATGTATCTACAACATTCACTGCAGTTCTGACATTTAAACTTCACTTCAAATTATATTAGTATTATTAATGTTGAGCTAAAACCAGTGCTTCCCTGTTTCCCTTTACAATACAGTGAGATGATGCTATAGCCTCAATCAGCCTTTAACCCCTGCCCTCAGACAAGGTAAAGGCATCCATTCCCCTGACTCCAGGTCAGTAAGTAAGCTTGTATTTTTGGATGGCTGCTGCCGATTGTGTATGCACTTTAATAAGCAGGCTGCAGGTCAGGCAGATTTATAGGCCCATGGTGGGATGGAGGGACCGGACTCCCTTGGCCTCCAGCTTCCCTCTGCACCATTACGCCAGAGTGAGATATAGTGGGATATTGATCCCAATGCCACTTCATTTCGCAATAACTATTACACGATATTCTCCCCGGGCTGCGCGCTGCTCCTGATTTATGCTGCCTTGCTATTTACATTAGCAGTAAGTGTTTTTCTATACCAACTGAGGAGGGTCTTACAGCCACACAAATGGACATGTGAGCATTCACATTCCATGCCATACCTGTCTTTTTGCTGCCTCTGATGCCTTTTCACTGTAGCAGGAGTGCTTAACCGAACACTGCCTGCTACATGAGTAATGGAAGATACAGACATAAACATACTGAAGAATACATCCCAGCCTTCATTACAGTTGCGCTACTGACCTTGAGGCAATGTTATTCTCCTGAATTATATCTCATTCAAAATACCTGCTCGATCACATCCACTCATTTTAATACCATATTCGGATAGATCTTATTAAACTATTTCACACCATTTTACTGCCGTTTGATTAATGTTAAAACAGAAATCAAAATAGTAATGAATGCTGCATCTGGGTATTAACAATGCATATAGTTATTTGTGTTAAATTAGCATTTGGATTTGTACAGCGTCCACTGCAGGTGGTCACTGCAGGTGGTCTGTAGAAAAACGCAAATTATGCCACAAATTGAATGCTGCTCAGATATAAATCGTACCAAAATAAAGAAATTGTCCCAATCAAATGGTTCATGATTAGGATACGGAGCTGGGTCTCTCCACTCTCCAGAGCTGGGTCTTGGCCAAAGTGGCTCCCCTTGCAGGACGAGGCTGACGCTGAGTGTTTGTTTACACACAGAGGAAAGCTGTGTCAATGGCAGAGGAGGAGGCATGAATGGAGAAGAAGGGTGGGAGACAGACCGTGTAGCGCTGACATACCCACAGGCAACTCCCACAGGGGGCACTGTGCCTCAGATGCTGTCACTGCTACATAGTGGCATAACAGAAAACAAAAGGACTAATGACCCTTAATTGCTTTGAAGCTGTTTAAAATCAGATGAGGGTCGCCTAAGCCGCGGTATGTAAATTAAATCCCCCTCCTCTTCCCCATTCCCATTGTACCCCCTAAGCTTTTTCCCCTGGCACAATCAGGTCTTTTTCTCATAAGGGGGCGGGCAGCTTAGCAGGCTCGCTGCCAAGTGAGGGGAGCTGGCAAGCATGGTAATGTGCAGACACTTGTTGCTACAATGGCTGCCTGTTACATCGGCACATGGGGTGAAATGGGGTGGATGAAGGGCATATGTGAGGAGCAGATGGGCATCTTATAGTCTCCACGTGCTTCCATATTAATCATTGGAGAAAGGATTGTGCCCTCAATCATTGTTGCACGCATGTCCTACTCATTCATAGGTCTATTCATATGCAACACTAAGTTTGATGGTGTGCAAATGCCCCTTTACTGGGGATGGTTATTGAATACACACAACCAGTGAAGTTGTGTGTATGTTTGCTTGCCTTTCACAGTGAAAGTTAACAATATCATCTTAAATAATAAAAAGTGCAGTTTTATATCATTTGACACCAGTGCTATTTTTTTTAATAATCCTAATTTTAATCATAAAAATATGGTTTAATATTATCCCATGCCAATGACATCTGGGCTTTATCTCTCCAAAAATCTAGTTTTTTTAGAACAGAAAAATTTGAATTTGCATCCTAAAGAAAAACAGTATTTTCAAAAGATATGCCATGTGATTATTTTCCCCTGTTTTTTCACCATACATCCTCATCAAAGAATGTATGAGACTTACTAGATCAGAATGGAGGTAGAGGATACTACATGTTATATTCGGACTGAAGCCTCAGGTCACATGCTGTATGTGTCTGAAGCCTGTGACCCAGTGAGATGTGAGCGATGTTCTCCTGCACCCCAGATGTCCCACCGCTCCCACCACACCCATTAACATCAATCTCTAATGCATTTCCTATACCTGCATACTTCCTGGTATATGGAGTCTCTGGTGATTTAAAGACAGCAACAAACCTGTCCCATTTTCAGAGTGACATTATTGATAGACTGTCACTTCAGATTCTAGGTAACTGCTAATGGTTATTTTATGGTGCATATGTCAAATCTGATGTGTGCATTTTTTCATCCTGTCTCTTTCGCTGTTTTATTTGAGTCTAATGATTGCTTCAACATCATTGTCACACATTTATATGAACAAACAGAACTCCCTTACTGTGTACCGTGTACCATTTACAAAATTGACCTTTCAGGACTATAACCTACTGAGTAACACTCCAAGATGATCTGTTTTTTTTTTTTTTTTCCAGTATTATATTTTATAGACCATTGAGGCTGCATCCTACTTGGGTTACTTTGGTACTTCACAGTCCAAATTGTACAGAGGATGCTGATTTCACCTTTTCTACACTAAATAAAAATGAAAAAAGTCTTTGCAGCTTAATATCAAGGCAATTAAATGCTATTAAGCCTTGCATGTTGTATCAGAGTCTGGTGCACTGTTTTGAAAAGCCAGCTCCCTAAATAGACCACCGCCTCCTCTTCACCCTTCTGGTCTTTATCCACTCCAGCATTTTCTCCCTGTGAACCTGCATCCCCTCTTGTCATGGATTAGCCTCCATACTTGCGTGAACAAAGACTCAGTGAGCATGTGTTTATGTGTTGATCCATGTGTTGTGTGAAGAGGGGACATGTTTCCCACTTATATCCGGATCTTGGAGGGCCCCAATTTGTTAGGCATTAATCAGAACACCTGCTCAGTGAGCACCCTGTATCAGTGGCTCACTTTGTGTCCCTGTGGTTTGCTCGCTGCCAGGGATTTTGTTTGACCACTTGAGTCATCAGTGTCATTTGAAATCAATTTAGCTACTGTTCTTGATTTGAGTATGCAAATGCTACTGAGTCCATGCAGAGGAAAGCAAAAGAAGAGGAGTGAAAAGGGGACAAAAGTAGCAGGATATTGTGCTTTAAAGAGCTACAGCCAATTTAAGTGTTGCTCCAGCAGGTGGGTAAAAACAAAAGCCTAAACAGAAGAAAGGAAAATCCATCCCTAAACAATGACAAAGACACAGTACTGCTCTTTCCTGAAGGACAAGACATGCAAGAGAACAATGTTTGAGAAAAAAAAAGAGCAAAATGGTATGACAGGACAAGGAAGACTAGGTCAGAGAGAGGCCAGGAAAGAAAAGGAGTACAAGAAAGAGGTAGCAGAGGGAACAAATGAATAAATTCATGGGGCACAAAATGAAAAGAAAGATGGAAGGGAGTGGAGTAAAGGAAGGGGGTTGGAGTCATCAGTGGAAGATTTTTATTGTCCGGACACAGGAGATGCACACAAAAGCACTGGGAAGATTCAATTAAGTATCATATGCAGTGACCTTATTGCCATGGTTACGGAAGAGAGGAAAATATTAATCAGGCCTGCACTTGCAACAGGGAGAAAGATGGTGGAAAGAGAGATGGAAGGAAGACGACAGAGGGAGTGAGGAGAAGGAGAAAACATAATGGCACAGTCTCTATGTGTTGGATTTATGTCTATTTTAATGAGTAGAATTTCAAAGGTTCAAGAATACCTCAAACAAGGTCCGGACATTCATGTGCTGACATGAAACATGCCTTCTGTTTGATGGATTTTCAATTTCTCTGTCAGGAATATATTTTGGAATGAAAATAAAAATGCTACCCTGTTACCTCCAAAACTTGGATTTTCACAAAGAGGAGTCACAGATGTAGAATGAGCTCAGTTCAGAACTCATTTAACACAGGGGTGCACTGACGTCTCAGCTCCAAAAGATTTGTTTTAACTCTGTCTCTTTATATTCCAGGTCAGATTTCATGTACCCAAACATCTGCTCTTTCCTTAGTAAGAAAAAAAAATCTACAAACCTTCACACATACGTGAATTCATTAATAAAAAAAACTCACAAATGTTTGCCACATAAAAATGAAATGTTTTCATCCATCAATGTTGTTTTTTTTCTGTGTAAGGGTGTGCTTACACATGGTTCTAAATAAATCCTCTAAAAAACAGGGCTTGCATATAGTTACAGACTCAGACAGAGAAAATTATGACGATCATTTTCAATCATATTCCATTATGATGTTCCTCTCAGTCACATTTCCCTGCACACTGCAGAAGGGGAAAGTTGAAGATTGTTCTGTTTGATGAAGCTGTAGAGTGTTTGCTCGCTGTCTGCAGGGACTGTCTTGAAAACAATCTATCTGAAACTCCCCCGCTGAGCAAAATGTTAAATAAACAAAGGCGGGGATAAACAAAATCCCTCCATTTCAATGTCACTGAGAAGAAAGCTAACATTTTAATGCTGCAATTGTAAAAAGGTGGCAGCCAAAATGCAATCACTATTTAAACTTTGGACACAGAGTAAAATAAATTCTTATTAAAAATGATTCATTTGAAATATGGTGATTATAAAAACAGAATCACAGTGCTTTATAGTGGAATGACACACCATTGAAATGTTTTCTTCAAGGTTCCTTAATGCACTTTCTCTTGGTTTTAGGCTTATTCTGATATTGCGACTTATAATATTATTAATCCTGTTATTCATTTCCATTTTATCCTACATATCGTTCAAATGTTTAACTAAATTAAAGTGTATTCTAACACTGTAACATAACATGGTTTTTAATAGCATGAATGGTGCTCAGAATATTGTCCTTAACCAAGTCATTTTTAATAGTATAGTATTCCTTCAGAGATCTGCATTCACTATTATGATGACAATGTTGAGCCTCAATGTTGAGCTCCTTGACCTTAAGTCCTTTCAATTAAAAATTGCATGTATAATTCATCAGGATCAAGTTTGATACCTTAAAATGTACAAAACATTCATCTTTGATGACTAGAGCTTGTTTGATTGTAAGGGTATTTTTCCAGGTCTTGTCTTCTTACAAGCAGTAGCAGCACCTACGTATAACTATAATAAACTTACATGCACATTAACCCTTAGAGCTTAGATCTAATGCTGCCTGAGCTCTAAGGGTTAATTTTTTGAGCAGTAAATTTTTAAAAAAGCAAATAAAGTACATGAATGTTAAAAAACACAAAGTGAATTTAAAAAAATTATCATACACACTTATAACAATCAAGAATAGATTTACAAATATTTTTTTTAAAACCTAAATCAAAGTACACATGTGAGCTCTATGGGTTAAAAAAGGAAAGTGCTAAAGTTCAAACTTCATTGAGGAGTTTATAAAGATTGTTCATTGTTGAGTAAAGGGCAGTGACTATGCAGCAAATAATCCAATAAAGTCATAACTGAGTGATTCTAAGTTCAACATTGGATTCATCCTTAGTCTACTCTAATCCTAAGCTCTTGTGTCTGCTGTTCCCTGGTCCATCCCTGTGGCAATGCCTGCGAGATCCTTTGAGTGAGACACAGACTGAGCTGTAACAGAAGAGGGCCTGAACAGAGCAGCTGTTAAAGTACCTGATGTGACCATGACCACTTCCAGAAACAATTTAATTCCACAGCTTCAGCCATCTCCAGCTGATCTACTCCTCCAAGGTCATTAACTGTGCCACACAAGGTCACATGATTAATGAGTGACAGACCCTCTGGTGCAATAACGTGTATGAACGTGGCCCATTAATTAGACAGGAGAGCCACAGAGAATGAATGGCCAGGGACAGCTTGGCCCCCTCACAACCCCGTCCTTCCCAGACCCCATTTTTCATGTTCATCTGCACAAACAGACACATAGAAGCACTCATAAAGTTAAAATGCCAGGTGTTGTTTTGTAAGAAAAGTCACAGCCACAATTTGTAACTTGATCTGTATATAGGAACATTTAAGCATACTTTGAGTAAGTTAGTAAGTCCAAAAAGTCACATTATCAAAATAAGACAAAGTGTAACTGCTGTTCAGAAATGCTATGAGTACTGGCCTCAGGTTGATCTGGATATCAAGCATCAGAATGTTGGGCTGTTTCAGTCCTTTTCCAGGAGTATGATAAGCACTCTGCATTACTGAGGGCAATCTCCAAGAGGAAATTAAACATTCTACTGCCACAGACTGGCTTTATTAGAAGACAACAAGTCCGGCCTCTCAGGATATACAGATCAACAGATTTAATTGATGCTGACCAACTATCAATGCACTCCTACAGCTGGGAGAAACAAGGGTGTTTAACACTACTGCACTGTAAATAGTATTCATTTCTCAGTCTAATCAACTTAATGCAATTCCAATAAGTCCATTTCTTAGAGTGGCCTTGTTGATTTGAAACCTCATAGCCTTTGTTTTATTTTCATCCGCGCCAACAAATGTAATGGTTGCTAAGTATATTGGGCAATAATATAAGAATGCTCTACATCCAGTGCATGCATTTCAATTTTACCTTGAGGTCATAGTATTATGGATATACCCCAGTAGGGTCATTAATCACAAATACATACACTGTATGTAATAACATCCAGTAGGGAAAAATAGACTACAGAGGAGGTTTCAGATGAGGGCTTGTGTACGACCAAGGGACACGATGGCTATCTACGTAAACAAATTTCTTCACTTTAGCCAGTGCACCTCGGACATTTTTTCCCCAAAGCTGGCACACATCAGGCAGCTAGTTTATGTAGCAAGCACACATTTCAAACTGCCATTGTCCCAGAAGCATAATAAACAGTGACAGGGTGAGCCAAATTCAGTCAGCCCAAAACCCAGGAAAACAACATCTTTTGGAAACAGGAAAAATATGAAGATGTTGAGATATGTGTTTGTGTAATGATGTTTTATTGAGATGAATTCTAGGTCATAGGATATTTATCTGCAGTTATGAATATGGAGGAATAATAATTTATGAGGCGAGCTGATAATAAACATAAATTTGAAAGGTACTGCTGGCATTTTTTTACACTACTTTTTTAATATATATATAAATGAACCAAAAAGAAATTCTTGCATCTTATCAAACATTCTGAGAACCCCATGACCCTTCTGAATAAAGCATCTCTCTAGAGATTTGACACACATCTCTCAGCACAGATCTGAAGACAGCAATGAATGCTGCTTGCCCTCTGATATATTTTTAATATTCAGATCATATCAAATATGTCCTCTTTCAATAATTGATCTATCTATCTACTAGCAACATAACACATACAGAGCTTTGGCATGTGATTTCTCTGCTCTAGACAGTATATCTTCCCACTATTCACTATGATAAGAAGGGATCTGTCCGTAGCCTCAGTGTGATGCCCTTGGCCGGGGGAACTGCGAGGGCCATGCTCCAGTGAACCCTCCATCGAACCCGGGCCAGAACACTGTAAAACTACATTTGCAGTCTCTAGGCAAAAAAATAAGAATTAAAGTACACTACTTAAAAGAGAATAGCTTAAAATAATAATGCATTTAATGTCGTTATTGTGACTAAAAAAATCACTAAAATTAAGATCTGAAATATTCCAAAGTATGTACTGGTAATACTAAGACAGATGAAACTATATTTGCAAAAGTGAAACATACACAAAGGCAGTGTAAAACGATTTCAAGACCAAATATCTATCATGTATGATGCACCGTATTCTAAAAACATTTTTCAAATGGAACATAGTGCAACACAAACATATCAGAATCTAATGGAGTGAATGTTTTTCATCCTTTCTTTTGACCAACAGCATCTCCTGTGGTGGCTCATTTCCTTAGTGCAAGAGGTTCCCACCCTTCATCGCAGCCAGGCTTCAGGGGGCATGGTAGAGAGAATGTGAGATGGAGGCAAGGAGCAAAGTAAAAGAGGGAAACCATGCTGGGAGAAAGGAAATCTTCCATGTGCAGAAGCAGAGTGGCTAGAGGACATTTCACGCTAATGGCGACCGGGCCAATTGAAATGACTGCAGCGCTGCATGATTTGAAGGTCAGGAGACAGCGGATTATATTCCAGTGGCGGTGAAGGCGGATTGGAGGAGTAAAATGGTGCCTCCCCACCATCCCTGCCCCTCCTCCTCTCCTGAATTATTGCAGAACAGCCAAGATGGAATCAACATAGCACCAAACCCTACCATCATTACTCTTACACACAGCACACCATGAAACACACACCACTGTGCCGGTCTTTTCCGCACCCGTATATCATCATGAGAAATTCTGCCGTGCAAAATACAGAAGCTCTGTTTGTGAAACTGAACAACACAACAAACCATCAGGCTCCCTATGAAATATACTGCATTTAACCGGTTTCCATCAAAACCAAATTATAGCCATGCACACAGTAACGTTATTAAAATATAATAATACAAAAATGCTTATGTGTTTGTAAATTATGATGAGATACTGGACAAAATTACCCATTTTTTGAAAACTAAATTATAATTAATTTTTTTCAGTGACTGTCAGTGAGTATTTTATCCAAGAGAAGGTTTAGCTTTAAAGCAACAATTATATTTCCTCCTATGGATGACACTCTGGCTAAAAGAGTGTGGCAGAATACACCGTCTTTGACCAGGCTTACAGATGAGGGTGCAAAAGTTACTCACACATGAGAAAAGCATTAAGTGATTATGCACATGACTGCAGTAATAAGCTCTAATAAGATCTGCAATGACCATATGTATTTACTCCAGACACTGTGCAAGGGAGGCTAACATGATTATTTTGTATTTTTTCAGTGAGTATTCGAGATTTAAGGCAAAAACCTCTAGCCTAACATGCAAACAAATATGGAAACAACAACAAATGAGGCAACAAAGATGTCAGGGGGAATTTCAGAAATCAGGCACATTAATATAATTAAACTAATCCCTTGGAGGCAGCAGCTTTTCTATCTGCTTGATGTGATTTTATAACTTCCTAGAGGCTCTGCATTATTTCAGAATCCCCATTAGACACGGCACATGTCTCAGGAATGCTCACCATCCAAATTCTCAAAAAATGTAATCTGTATGAGATTTAGACCGTGCACTTTGTTGCACTTGTTTTAGTCAGGCAGACTTTTTTCCAAAGCAGCAGTAACAGGTATTTAGATGTTCAGCAGCTGCTTCTTCTGGTGTGGGGGCCAGTCCACCACTACAGACACTACTAAGGTGGAAAGTCTTAGCAGGACAACCGGTGTCACAAAACAGCAATTTGATTTAGTCACATATAACTATTCTCACTAACTCATATGTTCACAAATATCAGAGACCTCACAGTCAAACTAATGCTGAGAAATAACACCATGTGGCATATTACACCAAATGACAGCAATTAAATTAAATATCTTCTGTCTGGTATTAAAATATAGACATAAGAAATAACAACACAAATAAGCATTGTTATTGTATAGACCAGATAAAGAGACGCTGTGGAGCAAAGATGTGAAGAATAAAAAGAAAACAGATGATGAACAAACGTTGTGTCTCTGTGTACCTGTTTGTGTGCAAGAAAAAGAAAAAGGGAAACAGAGTGTGCTTGTAAGTTTGTGTTTCATACTCTTGTGCACATGTGTGTATTTGTGGATGGAAAAAAATGAATCCAAGTCAAAATAAATGCAAAATAACACCAAAATAAATATAATGCATTGCTTTATTTTTTAATCATGTTTTA
>JAQQAE010011083.1:0-13784 GCA_029823295.1 Pseudamia nigra | reverse complement strand
ATCATAGCTACATGTATGACGTTTGCAGCAAAAACAAACAAAAAAAAACGTGTGAAAATCAGTTTAATATTAAGAGTCACGATGGATAAAATGTGCGGCCAAACAGCGCTGAGTGGAGCGGGTGACCGGTCCAAGATGGCGGCCCCACGGCTCGTCAGCGCCACTAGGCAGTAGCGGTCGATGCGGGGTCTATCTTTATAATGTCTATGTCTAAACCCATCCCTTAGTAACCACGTAGCTCCACATCGACACCGTAAAACGAGAAAACTGTCGCAAACACAACAGTATTCACATAAACATCAGAAAGGGTAAATGTGTCGTCGTTTTCAACACCTTTGGGTTGTTATTTTGACGAATAAAGTGCACTACAGGCGAAACACATATATGGTGTTATTAATACGGCTGAACATAAGTACTGGTGGAGTATAACCCACATCCGATTATCTTACCAAATTAAAAGCCAGCCACATTTTCACACCTATTCACTTATTTTACATCAACACAAATATGGTTACTCAAAATTACCTACTAATTACCTTTAGTTGCTTATTTTCCCCCATTTTTGTTAATTTCTCTTGATTATTTGGTATATTTTACTCATTTTGTTTATTTTATTGTGTATCACTATCTTTTGTGTTTCTTTTCTTCATTATTTTGTCCAATTTTGTTAATTTTCCTATTTTGTTTGTCTTTCATCATTTTCTGGTTATTTGGCTCATTTTGTACACTTTGTTGGTCAGTTTGTTTATTTTCTTCAGTTTCTTGGTTATTTGGTTGTAGTTTTTTTTTGCACATTGCCTTGATTATTTTTTAAATTTTCGGTCATTTTTTCACTATTCTGTTTATTTATAGTCATTTTTTTTTGTTAATTTTAATTCATTTTAGTAATTATTTTGTCCCCCGATGTTCAGACGAAATCTACACCCTTGGTTGTTTCTGCAGCCTCACTTTATTACTACAGTGCGCTGCAAAATAGCACACTTTGAATTTTATTATGGACACGTGCCTGTACCGGAAGCTGTTACTTTGTTTCGCCGCAAGCTTCACGCGCTACAACAACTCTCCGCAAACGGCCTCAGTGACAGTTTGTCTTCGCGGCACAGGTGAGTTCGTACCGCCGTGTCCACGGCTTCCACACTGTTATTCAAGTGCGTGTCCGTTGCTCTTTAAAAATGCGGGACTTGTCGAGGGAAGGGCTCCGGTATTGCGAGGCATTTGTGTCACATGAGGAGGAGGAGGCTAAAAGAGAGAAATACGCTTTTTTTGACAGCTAGCCTCAAGCTAGCTTCGTCAGGTAGGGTCGAGTAATAGAGTAACTAGTATCAGCCCGACGATAAGAGAAGGCGGTGCGCAGCGGCCATAGGGCCACGGAGGCTGCCTATTTTTTCGGGCACAGAACGGAATCAGACATATTATCGGTGTGTGTTTTGCCGTATTGCTCCTGCCAGCCCAAGTACATAAGGATAGTGAAGGTATTTTGCTAGCAGTAGATAGCTTCGCCATTTGTTTTAATCGTGGGAAACATCCGCCCGTATGATATGTAATTCCTTGTGTTCTCTTCAGGGCAAACACTGTTGGGGAAGGCAAGAAGAAGCCCGAAGAAGTAAAGACCCTGCTGCTCTGACTCGTCTGCCATGGAATAATTTCAGGAAAACTTCGTCAGTACCTTTTGCCTTTCCACTGCCCGTCCACACAACTTTGAAGGACACTTTGCCAGAGTTGGATGCAGGATGTTCAGCCCTGGTGCCATGCAGAAGAGAATTAGGAGAACATGAAGCATCCAGGGAAATAGCCTTAGTGGGAATCCCAGTCTTTTGGTTGGAAGGTGCCTCTCATTGGCACCATGGCATCCAAGGAGAGACTGTATGAGGTCTGGATGCTTTACTCCACAAAGGTATGGTGGATTACTCAGCTGTTACTAGGAAAAAAACACTATTAACCAAAGAAGTGAAGTAATGCAAAAAAATCATTAAGAGGTTACTCATTTACAAGCTTACACTATCCCTCTCACGCCTATGAACCAAGCAAAGAAGAAAATGGTCAACAGAATGAACAAAACAATGAAATAATGAACACAGTAGTGGCGAAATTAACATAATTATCAATAAAGTGCTAAAATGAACAATGCTAATAAAATTATGAAAGAAATAACAATCATAATAATGTCAACAAAACATTACAGACTTAAAACCTCACACATCCTCACTCTATGTAAGAGCCAGGCAAAAAATAATAAGGGTAGTAATGAACAAAATGATCAAAATGAATGCTCCTAAAACCAGGTAAAGAAATATTAGGTAAATTAACAATCAACAAAATTAAGAGCATAATGCAAATTAACAAAACAGTGAAGAAAATCAACACAACAATAGGAAAAATGAACAGAAATGATCACAGCAAAGACGAACATTAACATTATTGTATCACAAATGTTAACAAATCTTGCAATATGTTGAGGAATGTTAACTCCATCATGAAGAAATTAATAATGCGCAGCATAATGAAGAACATGAGCAGAAATGAGCAAAATAATGACAAAAATGAGCACTAGAATAAAGAAGATGAATATAATGGAGCATGAAAAAAATAAATCAAAAATGAAGAGTAACAAAAAGATCCAATAACAAACAAAATAATGAAGAAAATAAACAAAAATTTGCTGAATTGTGAGGAAAGTAAGGGGAAAAATGAAGAGAATAAGCAATAAGATGGCCAAAATGAAAATAATGAACTAAGATTAATTACAGAATCACATTACTGAAGAAAATGATGTAGTGAGTAATCAAGAAATGGATAAAAATGCACAAAATAATTAACAAATGGGTGATTCAATAACTAAGGTTTCAAGACCCAGATGTTCGATAAAGGCAGACTTAATCGATGCAAATACACGCTCATGTCAAAACAAATGCTGTGTGTATGCTCACAGTAATGGCTGGCATTTTCACAAGTGAGTGTCGGTAGGCAACAAACTGCTCCTGTTATAAACCCGAGCACATCCTGGATGGTTAAACATGCATTTCATTGATATGTACATATGTGTGTGTGTGTGTGTGTGCATGTTCATACAGTTCCAGATTATTCAAAGGCACCTCTCAAACGTGTGGATTTGCTTTCACAGGCTAAATGTCTCAGAGTGGGCTGTGTTGTGTGTATGTGGGGGATTACCGTTGGAAGTCAGTGTGTGGACCACAGCCAAGCTCACGTGAAGAGCGGCTCAGGCAGTGTGTTTTTATTATGTGCCAGGATGTGCGCATGCTTTATCGCCCAGCGAATTAAATCGAGCCAACAGCTGACTCAAGGGGTGCCGTCTCTACGAGTGTGTCATTCATTCATCCCTACTGTAAAAACAATGCAGGCTGTTCACTGCAGCAGCACAGCTCATCATTAATTGATTGTATTCCACACTGGCTGAGTTTAATATATGTAGTATTTTAGACAAGAAGGACATGATCGTGACCCCCAGCTCCCATTTAACATGTTTAGAGCTGCAACTCCTGATTATTTTTAGGTCTTTAGATTATTTTAACATCATTTTCAAAGCCCCAGACCTTTTGTCGTAGGGAAAAACTTGAATCCTCATTTGCCACAATATGTCTCCTTTTAAATTTTTTTTTTTTTAAGTTTTGATCCTAAGGAGACAAGATGACACACGTCTCTTATGGGTTTTGAGCTGGAAAGGCTTGTGAACTAACAAACAGGACTAAGCATTACACTGCAAGGAAGGATTGTTTCATTTTCTCCTGGCTGTGACCCAGAACCTATCTGAGCCAATGTCTGTCTCTGTGTGAGGCTAAAAGCAACACTGTGAGAGTAGCAGTTAAATATATGTGTAGAGGCCTGTGTTTCATTGAGCAGCTGAAATGTTGGGCATGGCAGTGTGGAGGAGAGTCTCTGTCTGTGCTTTACGTATGTGTGTGTGTGTGTGTGTGTGTGGCCCGGATATGTTGTCAGTTGGGAGAACCTGCAGTCACGTGTGCTGAATCAGATGGGGAATGCTGGCATTTGCGGGCTGTTTTTGTGCAGCTCGGAGACCCCCTGTGTCCAACTGAAGGGTTAATTGCTCCACAGTCGGTCACAAACCCTGCTCTCCAGCTCTGAAATTATGTGTTTAGGTTGGAAACAATAAGGCTAAGAGACGCCTGCAAAATATTCTCATCATAAACATTGTCATGTTGGTTGATCACAATAAATTTTAAATCATTATTTTTTTTAAAGTTTATGGGCAAACCTTTGGATGGTAGATGCAGAAAGCAGGTGTTTATTTATGCTTTCAAACTATTTGTAAATAGGCCTGTCACGATATTCAAGGAAGACAATCAAGGAACAACTTGTGATGATATTCCTCACCACAATATACCACCTTAATGAAGATATGCTTATTTATATGAGTAAAAAATAAGCATAGAGACTGTTATGGTTGTAGCTGCAGCTTCTTCTCCTTTGCTCATCTTCTTGTGTCTACGATTGGCCGAGAGGAGTCAATAAACTCAGAAAAAAGCATGTCACTGGCACTTTAGGTTAATTGGCTCTCTAGTTGGCCAAAATAATTCCACATTTGTGATGTGGAGTTTGGCTTTAATACGAGCTCCTTTTTTTGAAATTATTAAATATGACAGTATTTTAAAAACATGGTGTTTAATATTGTTAATCACAGTAATTTCTAGAGCAATATGTCAAGCAACAAAAAAGTTATAGTGACGGCCTATGTGTAAGACTCAACAAGTTGAAAACAGTGTAAAAAAATAGACATTTTCGAAGACCTAAAAATAGATGCATTAAATGGAAATGATGCAAAAGATGCAGCAAGAAGAAAACTGCAAACTAGAATTACACCTCGCAGAGATGCAGACCCATACTGGTAGTGCTTAGGAATGGTTTTGTAAACTTTCAAGGCATACTTTATGACCTCATGACCTATTTTCAGACCTTACTGATCTTAAAGGTCAAATGCAAAGTCAAGCTATTTGACATTTATAAGGTGTCCCACAGCCTATTCTAACTTGTGCTCAAATTCAGTGGTAATAAAGATCCTATATGCAACAACTGATTTTGGGCATTTATGACCTTGTAACCTTTGATCTTTTTTTCTCTATAAAAGCAGTCACAGGCATTAGTCCCAAGGTTAGCTTGTGTCCCAAGTTTGGTGGACCTAGCTCCATTTGACAGACAGCACAGGCCACCCTACCCACATCTCGACTCCATGGGCATGGGCGATAAACCATTAAAACTATGAAGATGCAGAAAGATGAAAATGCTGCAACAGATAAAAACCTAAAAGACAGAACCAGTTGAAAATGACGCAAGAAGATGCAGTAAGATAAAAACGCCTGCTGTCTTTGGGTTTGTAATTTAGAGCTTGTTTATGTGTATGTGTGAGATAAATACACATGAAAACTGCCCTCAAGCTTTTTTATCTAGTTCAGTTTCTCTTGCGTACTATTTCTAAGTGTCGTACTCTTTGTTCCAGCAGAACAAAAACACCATATCTCCCAGAATTAGTCAGCACATTATCTCCCGTTTTGTGGATTGTTAAAACTGTCAGTGCTGCAGTCAGATGGATATTTGTTGTTGACATTTTTAGTGTGTGCAAACCAAACAGTACTGGGCCACAGGAGGAGAACTCGCCCTGACCTGATGATTGCTCATCATGTTAGCGTTATTATTAACTTGCAGTGTTTGCATTTAGACAGATGTGTGATGGTTAATTTTAATGTGGCATAGATGCATAAGTTGCATAAAAAGTATGCTGAAATTTACAGTACAGTATTGACAAGATAATTCCAAAAGTGGAACTGCATGGTGACAGCATGATTTATAATGAGCAGAACACTTGAATGTTGCATCATGTGTCAGTGATTAGAACTTTGAGAAGTAATTTGACTTGGTTTTGATGCTTTCAACATTGATTTTGTTTAGGTGCTGCACAAAATAGCTTGAGTGCTGCACCATAGGCTTGAGACAATAATAAAATCCATGACTGAAATTGTTCAGTTAGTCCTCTTTAACCTGCAGGTGTTTGTGTGACATATTTTGTCACTAGTGAGGAAATGATGAAGTAATGATGACAGAAAACAAATTGAGATTGTCTCCATCGTGACTTATTTACTGCAGGAATGAACAAAGAGGAAATCTGACAGGCAGCCAGAAGTCAGAGCTGACACAGTTGATGAGCTCAGAAAACCAGTGTGAAATCTGCAAAACTGTCTGAGAAAATGAGTGCTGCGCTGCCACTGACTGCAGGCTTCCAAGGCTTTGCACAGTGAATGATTTGTTTCTTGTGTTGTCTAAACATTGTAGACAATTCAGGCAAATAGAAATGATTTTTTTTTTCAAATAACAATAAATAAGGAACAGAAAACACACCACAGTGACCCAGAAATCCATAATGCTAATCAAAAGTTTGCATATCTTTTATAGTTCTAACAATACTGTTTACATGGAGCCAAAAGTGGCAGCTGTCCTTTTGGCACCAAGAATGAGATCAGAAAATCTCAGATTGTAGCATGAAGTGAAATGTTGGGGAAGAGCCATAGCTGTGATGGACCTTTGCTGCAGATTGTAGCTTGATAAAACAATGATGATGAGTTTAAATGTTCCTGTGCATCTTCATCTATCTGAATTAGGCAGGCAGATAATTGCATCCTACAGCTGTATGAAGCAGTGTTCAAAGTGTGTTGGCAAATCCTGTTTCTAAACAGTAGCTCTATCAGTCACACTGTAGTTATTGGATGAATTTTACAGATTCTATTGAGAACATGCACTGTGCGTGTAGAGACTGGCTGCAGCTCTCTTCAGAGAAGGTGAGAGGTCACAGACAACAGCTAAGGCCATTACATAACCAGCGATCCTCTTAGCTGCCTGTCATTGGTTCATGCCAGAGCACTGTCCCCAAACAGACACAACTGCTGGGTGCCGCTGTGGTGCCTTTCCTTTATCACCAAGGGGCTTGTCAGAGAAACTGGAAGTGTTTACCAGTTACTGTCTCGAGGCCTTTGTCTTCTTGAGAAAGGCCCTTTTCATTCTCAGCCACAGGGAACATACCTCAAAAGCCAGGGTGTTATTTCACCCGTTCAGTGAGTCCACTATCTTAATTCTAGAGGAAAAACCTTTAGTCCTTGTAATTGTCCACAAACGAGGGACTTCTGGTTAGGATTTACAGAGTGCTCACTCCACCCTAGTCTCCCCAGTTAGTTACTTTTCCACTGAAATGGAGAAAAGTGACAGTAATTTGCATAAACCGTTGCATTAATGGGAACAGAATCACAGTTGGAGAGGCAGAGGGTGATCCAATTAAACTGAACAGTTGTTTTAGAAATGATGGATTATAAAGTGCTGTGGTTTCACATATTTACCCAAGCAGATTACTCTGGTCTTTTTATGGCTTTGCTGCTTGTTTGCTTATTACAGTCTGATCTCTGCTGAAACATACACACAGGTTCTCACAAGCTCACATGCTCAGGCTCCAGTTTATCTGCTGCTCTGCAAAGTTGGTTCCCTCAGGTTAGCTTTTCTCCTTGGATTCTTATTTCATTCTATGCCTCCTTGTGCGCTATGAATATCTCTGAAAAAACACTGATGTCACTGACGTTGTGTGTCAGACATGCCTGATGTGGTTTCAGTCCCTCCCACCAGCCTCCAGAAATACACCCCCGACAGTGACGTCAGAGTTATAGGCAGTGATGTGAGGCTGACATGGTGCAGAAGCAGAGTGACCGCAGTCGTCCTTTAAAGCCACAGGGAGCGGACATTTTGAACACCGTGGTTTCACTGAATCCACACCACTTCCACCAAACCTGGTCATGTACAGACTCTTCAAACTGATTCAGCAGCGAAACAAGCAGCCTGCAGACCACGCCCTGTCTGATGGTGAAGGGCGTTCATATGCCTTGCACTGCATACTGCAGCAGCTGATTAACCAAAAAACGACCAGATCAATCACATAATTCATTTACTTGAATTATTCAACAAAAAATATTTGCTGAAGCTGCAAGATCATTGCAATAAAGCAGTATTTTCAAACCAAAAGAAAAAGTGTCGTCTATTTGGGCCCAAACAGAAAAAAATCATCACAAGCCAGATAATCTCATTTTTTATTCTAAGTGAATTCACGTAAACAGGGCTTGTTATTTAAATGTAAAGGAAAAGGTGTACAAGAATAAAGATTCTGATTTTTATAAATGACAGCATAAACACCCTGTACACTAAGATTGGGTTTGAAGATTCCTTTAAACTAAGTAAAAGTATGGATTTTGACGTCAGTAATTCCAAAATCTGGATAAGTATTGAACCAACCCTGTTATGTTTTATTAAGAAATTCTGATTGTTTTCAGAATAATATTGGAAACGAGTGGTTTTCAAAGGAGTTAGAGGAGGCAGACAAAATGTTTACAGCTGTGTGAGACGGTGCGGACCAGACGGAGTTTGACATTGGTGAAAAAGGACTCTAGATGATATAGAGAAATTCTGCAGTGTATGACAGATACTCAGTGTTATGATGATGATCTGACTTGCAGTACACAAACAAATTAACCTTGTATTTGACTGAATGGACACCAAATAATCAGACACTACCTGCTGGTAGTGGTAGAGGCTTCATAAGACTGTCCAAAAGTGCAAATGTAAAAGATGATTTCTCTTATTCATTGACTTTCAGGTGTTCGCCCTGCATTTTTATATCACAGTGTTACTTATCTATCCAGAGCTTACATCAGGAATATTATCCAGGGTTTGGCGTTCATTGATTTGTTTAAGTATTTATGTTGTCAAATAATTTAAAACATACAAAATCATGTAAGAATTTAGGCTGTCAAAATCAACGTGTCAATCGAGATTAAACCATTTGCATGATTAATTAGATGAAAATTTTAATGCAGTTAACGTGATTAAGGCACAATAACTCGTATATCAAGGAAAAAGTGATGAAACCTTATGTTACATTTGACCCACCTCACTGCCAACTTCGTTAGTATTTAACAAATTACATTATTTACTGAAAAACAATGAACCAAGTGTAAAAAAGCAAAAACATCTCAGCAGAACATTATAGAGGTTCTGTTAAGTTCTATAGAGCAGGTATAATTTCCTTTAGTTACACAAATTTAAATTAGAAAAAAAATATACATTTGAATGTAAAATAAGTTATTTTAGTCAAGTGTCTATATCACCTTCTAGCATGAGTTTTTTTTTTTTTTTTGCTCCCACAAAATGAAAACCGAATGGGTATTAATTGTGATTAATCGAAAATTAATCCAATGACCCTGTAATAAATGGGTATTAATCACGATTAATACCCGCCCCCTCGGTGGGAGTAAGTAATCTCGTTGTTGATGAAACATTTAACAATAACAGTAAAAGAAAATTCTAATCGTGATTAATTGAAATTAATCCACAGTGACCCCGTGATTAATCAGATTAAAATTTTTAATTGTTTGACAGCCATAGTAAGAATGTGATTTATGGAACTTATTAACAGCTGTATTTAAAACACTCAGTATGTATAATATGAAAGTATTTACACCTGTATTGAAAGTCAATATATCAATAATTGCCGTGCAGCTGAGCTATTTTTCCACCCTTATCTACTGAAGAAGTACCACAGTTTAGTCTTTTTTCCTCTTGTGTCTGTATCTACCATCTTTGCCTCTTGTCAAACAATTTGATGAGAAGTGAAACCTATGTTTAGTTCACTGGCAACATTGATGTGTATCAGCTGAGTTACACTTCCAAAATGTTGGTTTGAAAGTTGTTGTAAAAAAAAAAAAAACCTTTTTGCTTTCGTACTCTTTGGGCGGACTTAGATCTAAAATATTGTCTGAGAAAAACGTATGAATGAGGATGCAGTGGTTAGCAGTTTTATAACTAAAGGTCAGGTAAATTTCCTCTTGACTACACAATGCTGGCAATCTGCTCTATGGCTTCCCAAAGCAGAGTTTGCTCAGTCCAGGCTAATCAATGTCAGAAGATCCTGACATTGATTGGTTACCAGCATTTTTATCCTATAAACCAATACTGACACCATTCATGTCAATCTGTGTCCATAGGGAGCTTTGTTTTGAGAGTTAAGAGCATTGATTTGTATTGCTACTAGTGACCTTGTTAGCTTTACGGAGGACGGTATAAACAGATTTTGAGGAATGTGTGCTCAGCTAAAAGCCTAATATGATAATAGGCGTACAGATGAGCGGCATGTGATGCTCACAGGGGATTTACTTCATACAAATAGGGACGCAAAATGATTGTTACCCTTGACAAGATGACTGTTAAGATTTTTACATGGTATTTATGTGCATTTGTGTGTGTGTGTGTGTGTGCAGGCCAGTGATGAAGGCCTAGGATAAACAGAGCCAGGGTGTGCCCCTGCCTGCCACGGTCCAAACCCTCAATGGGCATCTGTGTGCTGCCTAAATGAGGACATTCTTTTAGACATACACACCCAGTTGCATGCTGACACACACACACACAAAAACCACAAACAACCCCATGCAGTCAGTGCTGTGAGCAGGCACAGTCACTCGAGACGGAGGCTGCTGGTGGAAATCATCATCTGCTTTTTGCGCTGAAACCTTAACGTGCCCACAGTGACAGCAGAGAATTTCCTGCTTCAGCTGAAGAAAAAGCTGAGCCAGAAGGCAGCAGCAAAAGGACATTTCTGTCTCTGGTCGGTGATTCATGCAGTTAAGGTTACACAGTAAAAAGCAGCACATGTCAAGTACGTCAACCAGAACATATTTTTCACATGTGGCTCTTTCTGACTCCAGTCAAATTTTTATATCAAATTATTTCCTTATCTCTTCTTCCCTCTTTTGTCTTTTTAAGCATCTGTAAACACACACATGGTCAGCATTGCAGAATTGTTCTGTTGACTTCAGTGGGAACTGCAGAAAGCTGGTTTCCTGCTCCGTTCTGGCTGATTCCCATTCTGACACGCAGACAGCCTTTCAATCCCCCTCCTCCCATTTCTGGTCCACATGGCACCGCTGTCCTGACAAACCCTAAGTTTTCCATTCATTAAGAACTCACTGGACATTTCAAACTTAGTATACAATTTCTTTCATATTTAACATGTTTTAGCTCATGCCCTGTGTTTTTGTAACCATCTTTCATTGGCTCTGGAGTTGCTGGTTGTTCCATTATCCATTTCTTACTTGAAGCTGCAAGGAGCCAAATTTAAAATATAGTACATTGCATTATTCTGCAGCTCCCTCGCCTCACTTCACAATCTGCAAATGCCTGTTTCTTTATTCATTCCAAATCTATGTAAATACAAAAGGGGAAGTGAAGATTCAGTTTGCAACCTGGCCTGTTTTTTTCATATTTGCTTAAAGGCAAAGTATTTAAAGTATTTAAGCTTTTTCACATATATATATATATGTGTGTGTGTGTGTGTAAGTAATCAACCATAAATGATTTCTCTCCTTCTGCCAGTGTGTGCTGGTGGATTTCACTGCACAGACCCTCCCCTGTGCCTGCATTTAATACTTTGGTTTTTCTCTGGTTCTGCTTTGTATGCATGACCCTACAGAGTCCAGGGAGTTTATATCTCCAGCGAATAAGATGACCAAACATTCATGCCAGAGCTGTGCAAAAAACCAGCTCGAGTTGAAGTCACAGCAGAGCGTAAAGATGAGCAAAGAAGTTCTCTGTTCTGGGTATATTTCTCTATAGAACTTTTTCAGAGTTTCATGATTGTGTGTAGTTTTAGAGTGTAACCACTTTGAAAAGGACAGGAAAATCACTGTTTATCTGTTTTATGGCTTTTTGACTGAGCTTTGCCCACTGTACCACCACATGTGAATAATGCTATTTGCAAACACACAGGAGGCAAATTGCATACTTTTCCTTCAAACAGATTAAATGTGTTTAGTTTTCAGCAAAGTTTAAGTGGATCCTCTGGTTTCGGGGCTCTGTTCCTGTGAGCTACAGGGGTTTTGTGACCTACCCAGGCTGGTCTTCCTCTGCAGCTGAGGCTGCCATCCCTTCTTTCTCTGGGCATTGTTCCAGGAATTTAGGAAATGTCGATCAGCCAGCTACAACCACCCCAACTCCCCCCACTAAAATGCAGCCAGGCATGTTTTCCTATCTGACAGGTGCATATTTTAACTTCCACACCCATAAAAGATAAGACACATATTCATCTGGCATATTACTTCTCTCACATGATTGAAAGTTCATCTTCCAGTCACTGTCACAATCAAATTGTCATTTAATGGTTTGTATTATGTCCTTGAGGCAATAAAAAGCAGAGCATTAGACTTTCCATTACAATTATCACTGTGGAATATAGATGGACAAGGAAGTGCATGGCTTAACTGGCTATTGTTGTCTGGGTGTACATGACATTAGGCTCACAATGAGTGCAGTTAAAATTGCAGACATGGCCTGTCAGCAGCAGCCATTTATAAATTGTAACCATGACACATTTTGTCTGTAAAGCCCACTAACCATATCCTCCCTCCCTTTTCCATTGTTTCTCTCCGTCTTTACATTTCTCAGAGGGATGCAGACTACTTGAAGCTATGGCTGGAGATTTTCATCGGCTCCTATGAGCGTTGCCTGAATGTGGACTTCGAAAAGCCGCCTTCAAGGTAACTATGAACATTTACAGTATGAGACTGTACTGGCAAACTGGATGCACTTTACTTCCTCTGTTCACATCTGTCCCATAATACATCCACAGCCGAGGCCAATAGGCCCCGCAGGGGGATATAGAAACAGTCACTTCCGTCCCAACATTTCTACTAATATCTCTGCAACCCCTAGGCCCAGAGTGACCAAACTTTGGGTACATCTCTTGGGGCAAAGGGATCCCATGGTAACCTTGACCTAATTTGAATATTTAATTAGTTCATGGGGTCCTTTGGTGTCCCAACCACTTTTTGAGCTCTAGAGACCCAACCTCTAGAGCTAGGGCTCTGAAATGTTATATATATATACTGTATATATCTACTTAGTGCTGGAAGACAAACTCCAGTATGCCACATGACCTGATCTTGACCTTGACCTTGAAGATCATTAGGGTCTGAAAGTTGGGTGACCCACATACTATTGAGACATATTTTCTATGATCATTTTCCTTTCTTTATCAGCACCCTCTACGCCCAGAGTGACCACACTTTACATGTTAATATATCCCTTAAGGAGAAGGGGTACCATAGTAACCTTGATCTAATTTACATGTTTAATTTGGTCACAGGGTCATTTGGTGACCGAACCACCTTTTGGGCTCTACAGACCTAGCCTTTAGAGCTCGGGCTCTGAATTTTTATATGCATCTACTAAGTGCCCGGGGAAAATATAAAGCCCTTCGGCAGGGGATTTGCCGATTCACGGCTTTCTTGTTACAGATGTCCCACTTACATTTTACACCACTGCAGTTTATTTTTTGCATCTATTGTCAAAGATGGGTTACAGAATGCAGCCGTGAGGGGGGGGCACAAGCCAGTGTTCTTTCTTACGTCGGTCCCAAGCCCGGATAAATGCAGAGGGTTGTTTCAGGAAGGGCATCCGACGTAAAACCCATGCCAAATCAAACATGCGAATAATTCATATGACTTCCAAACCGGATCGGTCGAGGCCCGGGTTAACAATGATCGCCATCAGTGCTGTTAACCAACAGGATGCTGGTGGAAACTGGACTACTGTTGGTGGAAGAAGGAGAGGCGGGAGGCGAGTCCGTAGGCAGAGAGAGAAGAGGAAAGGCAAGAGTCTAGGGCTGAGAGTAGGGACTTTGAATGTTGGAACTATGACAGGAAAAGCTAGAGAGCTGGCTGACATGATGCAGA
>JAQQAE010011082.1:0-13784 GCA_029823295.1 Pseudamia nigra | reverse complement strand
TTCACCAACTACAAACAGTATTTCCTTCAGGCCTTAATGAGGAGTTAGTTTTGAGTTGTTTTCTATAAATTGGTGTTTAAGATTTATAATTTGGGTGGTATTGTTAATTTTGGTTGTTGTTATTATTATCATTATTAGTAGTTTTCATTATATATGGTGAGTGTGATATGTCATTTTTTACTAGGAATATATTTTGGGTTTTTATGTATGTCATTAGAGTTTGAATGTCAGTTTTTGTAACTTTCTTTTTTTCGGTTTAGGACATGTGTCCTCATCAGTAATGCCACTGTCACCTGTTGAACTTCATTAGTGATGTGATTTTTCACCTGTTGAACTTCCTGTTTTCCTGCTATTAGTATGACTGTCTGTCATTGATTTGTTTTATACTGACGAAGGCGTTCTGCCGAAACGCGTCTATGTTTTGGACATGGTCTAATAAAGACATGTAAGTAGAAGTTTTCTTCTTTGAGTGCGGTTTTTTCTTCTACATGTATGCGTTCTATTCTCGCACCTTGAAACTCTTAAGTTTTTTGGAGTTGAGCGTGTCTTTAGCCTCTCATGTACTTCGTAAAACAGGTCTGCTCTCACGTATTTTCTACCAAATATGTTTACGAGGAGATTTTTTTCCTTGACTTATGAAGACCTTCATTGCCAGGTGATCACAAATATTGACAGTCAATACATTTACAGACATGTAGCTTTTAAGGGGATAGTTATTTTAAAAAAAATCACAATCTAAAAATTAACAAAACTGAAACAAATGCAGAGAAGCGATCAGGGCATTTCCTTCCGCAGAGACACAGTGGAGTAGAAGTGTACAACTACATAAAATGGAAATACTCAAGTATTGTACAAGTAACTCAGATGTGCACTTGAGTTAACGTATGGTACTATTTCACAACTCTGAAATAAAAATCAGAAAAACTTCTATTGACCGCTTTCCTTGTGTATTTCACTTATATGTGATGATTTTATTTTTCATTGTTTCATTCAGACTTTGAGTAAAAAAAAGTCAACATAATCATCTTCTCTGCAGGGGACCTGGTCCATGCTGTCTGTTGTCTTTCACAGTGTAATACACAGTGCTCTGTATCACTGCTTAATGACAAAACTCCGAATGGAAAGCTTTAGAAATGGCAATTAAACCCTACAAAACACCACCAGGACCCCCAAACAAACTACAGCCCTTGTTCTCTGCATCAGCCCTCCATGGCCTCCCCCCATTCTCTGACCTCACAAGGAGGCTAAATGTTGTGTCCATCGGCTTGAGTTCTGTGTGCTGTTTGTACCACACAGGCGGAGCAGCAGGGGGCCGCTTCAAACAGCCAGCGTGGGCTCTCGGGGAGGAGGGGCCTGGACTCTCAAAGGCAGGGGGAAAGGAGCTATCTGTTGGGACAAGGGGGACTCCTTAGGAGCCAATGGACACACACAGCTCTAATCCTCTGCAGCTGGTCTCAGAGACACTGACTGAAGGCATGTAAGAGAGGTTTAACACCACTGCTTGTTTCATTTATATGAAGGGATGAACACTGACTCTATTCATGAGAATGACATTCTACTGGGGACACAATATGATGACCACCCTGGGGTGCAACAGGGCACATTAAACAAAAAGAGTCTGTTAATTAGAGAGAAACATGGTGAGCAACTGTATCAAAGACTGATGGGTACACACTACAGACGCAAAATGACAAAAGCATCAACGCACAAAGATTTCTTTAGTTCTTATTTCACTGAAGCTTTTAAAATGGCTCCTTTTGTCGTTGGGTTTAAGATTATCACAGATATACAGAAACTGCTACATAAGTGGATTGGAATTACCATTTAGAAGAGACCATTAGCAAAATCTATATATGTTGGTCTACATATGCACTTTGTGGAATGCTGAATAGCCCCATGTTACAACTGTGCAAAATGGAATGTCACTATAGCATCAGCATTTAGCCATATATTGCATGAAAAGATCAGATGATTGATTAGAGCTGCAATGTTAACTGCATTGTAGTCATAGTCATAATATCAGCCTGTGCAGTTTGAGGCTGCAATTTAAAAGGTCTACATTTGAGATCTACTGGGGTCTACCCTAGAAGTTGTGGTTTTCCAGAAATGGAAAACCACAACCTCTGCTATATGATGATGGGTCTTGTGTAGAACATTCAAGAATAATGTCACAGCTTGCTTCTGTAATTTTAAAGTTCGTATATGTTTAAGTTACTATGCATGTTAATATATTTTACTTGACGTTTCTTAATGAGTCAGTATGTGTATTTTCCTTAAAAACAAGATAACTAAAACTCCACTCATAATATTGCCCCCAATAAAAGCAGTATGATTTTTTTACCCAATAAATGAGCCATATTGTATAGTTTTCCTGTTTCTTCTCCACTCCTGTTTAATCAATTTTTAATTCTTATTTTTTTATTAATTCAAACTCTTAAGTGTACATTCTATGTGAATTCTAATAAAATGTCATTAGTTGCTTATAGCTTTCAAAAACTGATGCTGGAAAGAAATCATCATGGATCCTCTTTGACTCTACTTTCTAATCATGTGAATTAATTTTGTGTGTATGAAACCAGTACAAGATGAAACCAACTCACTTTGCTCCATTCTTACTGTCAAAAGAATGTAGATCCAACACTTGAGAGAGATCCACCCTGTGAAATAAAATGACCATTTTACTTTATTTGTTTTAATATCCATTTGAACCAAAATGTGTAAGAAACAGTCCCCAACTTTCAACTTCTGCCACATAATAGCTTGCCTGAGTTCAGCCCAATTTGGAGCAGGTTGTGTGAATGTTTTTCTGATTAACCCTTCACTGCACGGTGTCTTTCATGTGCTCACCCTGCTCTGAACCCTGCGAGGGGCACAGCAGAGTCAAAACACTCCCAGACCTTTGATACACACTACTTGTGTTAGCCAGATGCTACCTGAGCCCAATAACAGACAACATGCTAATACAGAGGGTGCACATGCACACATGTGCAACTCTTGTCAGCTCAAAATCCTGGGTCAGACAGCAAAGACTTGTGGGTAACTGGACACCATGGAAGGTTTAGTGTTTATTCAGGGTGAAGTCGTTTGTGTATGTGTGTGCGGGGGGTTTACTGGAGCAATGTCACGCCTAAACATCTTTGATACCAAGATCTGAGCAGGAGCAGCACGTGGAGTTCATCTGCTACATAAACCAACGTTGGAGAAAAGCTGAGCAGTCTTAGTCACCCTATTTTCGTTAATTATGAAAACATACCTTGATCTCTGCGTTTCTAAAATCTTGACAAGACCATTTATAGACCTGAGGTGACAAGAAAAAATGTTCAAATAATAGACCACATGCACATTCTGACCCCATAAAGACCCTATATGCTATATTGACAAAAGACTATGACAGCTGTATTATAGATGACATGTTGTCATTTCAAACAAAAGCAGTCTATATGAAATGTACCTGACGGCGTCTGTGGTTTGGGCTAGTTCCTCTTCGTTCACCAGGTCCGTCTTGTTAATAACGACCAAGTCTGCAAGAGCGATCTGCCTACAAAAAAAAAACACAAACCATTTAGGGGACATGCTCCTGATAGCTGTTCAGGAAAATATAGCGGCAACCTTTAAATAATGTATTTTATAGAAGCACAACAGTATTTTATAAGGGCACAATAACCCAGAAAATATGACAGTTTAATGATATCACAGTTATTATTGTCTGTTATGATGAATTTTAAAAGGAATAAGAACAGGTTTTTTGGTTGAAAACTTTAAAATGGACGTAGGAGTAAAAACATTAAAAAAAAAATACGTACAATGAATAAGAAAAGATGTACATCCACTATTTGAACAAAAAGCTCTTTTTGATTACAAAGGCAAACATAATACATACATACAAACATAATAAGTAAGTAACAAATAAATAGCTGTGGTTCCTGTATGGGAGAGAAAAAAAAAGCCTGTACATGGGAGGTTCTCCATCCCATTTGATTTTTTTCAGTGTTTCCCGACACAAATCAGAAATTCGGTATTCATTAAAAATTGCCAAACTGTATGTATTCTTTATATTTTGCAGTTTAAATGTGAAAGGTAATGTATAAGAATTAAGGCAGAGCTTAATTTGTTCACTTTGTTTTAACGTTGTGAATGGAGCTGTGTGCATTTAATCAAAATGAACAAAATATTCAAGAAATCAAGATAACAAAAAATAACAAAATATTCAAGAAAGTGAAAAAAATGAACAAAACAAAAAGCAAAATGACAAAATAATTGAGACAAGAACAAAAAACTCACAAAATAATTGAGAAAGTGAACAATATGATGCAAAAAAAATCCACAAGTTAACAAAAACAAACAACGAACAATGAGGACAAAATGAACTTGAATTAAAATGATAAAAATGAACCTAATGTTATAAAAAAAAAAGAATTAACACATATAATACACAGCGTGACTAAAACAATCAAGAAAATTCACAAAAACAGAATTCCTACTACGGTAATTGAAAAAGTAAGTAGCAACCCAACAAGAAAATGCTCCCTGACACATTTTGGGTTTTGACCCGAAATTTAGAGCCGAGCAAATGTACAGGACCATTGTAATCTTAGTGTGAGTTCTCCAAACAGGCCACAGTACAGAGGTTTATGTTGAAGTGTGTGTTCATGGGTGGCAGTGTGTAAGCCATGATGCCAAAAAGACACAGAGCTGAAAACTGTTTAGTTTAGAGGTGAAAACACAAACAAAGATGAAGAATGCAAAGGGTCCTCTCAACTGGTCCTTATTCAGTAGTATATTTGCTCAACAACAACACTCTGCAGCTGCTGGCAGGAGACAAACAGAGAGGCGCCAAGGGAGACAAACAGACAGACGGACGGGTGCAGGAGTACGATGGACAGCATGCGATGAGAGCCAGTGTGATGGAAAAAGAAGCTTCTAGAAAATGCACAGACATACCTGGCTGCTTCATTCACTAGTCCATCTGCCTTTTCCTCTGATAATTGCTGTGGAAGAAAAGCAGCAGCAAGATTTGAAAACAGAGGAAGACACATTTTAATGATTTAGGGCAGCTTTCATTAAAAAAAAATTACAAACAGGGTTGTCATACGTGAATAGCATTTCACAGAGATGCTGACCTGTGCCTGTAGCCCTTCTGTTAAATATGATAAAACATTTAGTATACCGTATTTTCCGGGTGACATGTCGCTCCGGAATGTTAGTCGCACGAGCCAAAAAATGCATAATGAAGAAGAAAAAAAAAAACGTGCATAAGTCGCTCTGGAGGACAGGTCACATTTGTTTGGGGAATGTGCTTCAAGCGCTTGGCTGGGCGGCTGCCCGCTTGATGCCAGAAGCGAGAGCTTGCGGCTCGCCTCCCCGCCTCACCGGGTAAGTGATGGCGCCGACACGTTTGGTGTTAAGCTGATGGCAAGTATGGCTGTTACTGGTAGTGTCTACATTTTAAATTATCAGTAATACAAATGCGGCAGATGCAGGTACACAAGCCTAGAGCAACATCTAGCGGCTGTCAGTGTGACAAACACCCAATACTCGAAATATTTGAATATATTCATCGCTACGGTACATTTGTCGCTCCCCGAGCCAGACTATGCAAAAAACCGCGACATGTAATCTGGAAAATACGGTACTGTATGCTTAACACTCGTAAGACATTCTTAACCTTTTTCTAACTTGTGTTCAAATTTGGTGACTCTAGCTCTCATAATAAAGATGCTGTATGCAAAAACTGATATTGAACTTTTATGACACTGTGACCTTGACCTTTCATCTTTTGTCTCCAAAAACATGCCCACAGGTGTTGGTCTTAAGGTCAACCTGTATGCCAAGTTTGGTGAAGCTAGCTTCATTTGTTTTCGTATTACAGCACAGAGGGACAGATAGCTCTTCACTTTATTGGCAAGCAAAATGCAAAATGATTTGACATATATAACATAACACACAGTATAAACATACAAGGCCTGTTATTGAAATAAACAATAGTATGACTAACTATAGATGTGTTTCTCTAAAATGACAAATGTGAGGTAACCTTTTGAAAACCTGCTATGTGTAATTGATCATGTATTTCTGTAGATTCATTTACAGCAAATTACCCAGGTTGCATCATGTCAGAACTAGTACACCTGACTCTAATGCACAGAGTAGACAACGTAGAGCACTGAGCATCTGAAATGAGTAAAAAAAACTTTTGTTTCCTCATCACTTTGCAGTAAGTGTGATAGTACCAGACATGTAGTAATGCTTCATCACAATATCTAGAAAGATGCTACGCACTGAGGATCAATCAAGTTATCAATCAGGTGAGTCAAATGTTCACTAGGTCAAAATATATGTAACACTAGATTTGCACTCGACAGAGATGAGCTTACCCACACAAACCAAAGCCAGTAGCCTTAGCTCTAATAAAGTCATTGTTTCCCAAAAGTTGCTTTTAACTCTTTTGAATTTGAACTTTTATGAGCACTGATATTTGACCTTTTGTGTCCAAAAGCATGGCCACAGGTACCACTCAGAAGGTCAACTTGTATACCAAGTTTGAGTCCGAATGAACAGAGGTCAGATGGCTCCTACCCACACTTTGGTTCGTGGGTAAAAGGTTATTTCCATATTACATTTTGTGCATTTACCGTTTTTCAAAAAGGCCCAAAAATTTCAAGAATCTGTTCTATAAAATTGAAGAATTGCAATTTGCATCCGTCTGACTTGACATTTGGAGGTGTGTATTTTCCTTAACAACCATGCAAACATACCTAAAGCCTAAAAAGTACAAAACATGAAGAAATACAAGGACACAGCACCTTTCACCGGACAACAAAGGATATGTTATTTTTTCATTTCACTTAAAACCTTCTAAACCTGGACCTTTTGTGTTTATACATTTGCACAGGTTGACATTGCAATTATTATAATTAACTAATATTGTGATAAGATGATTCCCTAATAACTGTGACAAGCCTAAATACAGATCACCGAGTTTGCAAAACATAAAACATGATATGTAGGAGGAGCTTACATTTAGCTTGTGTCCTGTGGTTTTACATGGGATGGAGCAGTTTAATATGTAACAACAGGAGGAGCAGCAGGTGTTGATGTGAATCCTGACCCTATGTGTCAATCTGGTATCAATCTGTCATTGCAAACATTTCTATCTTGGCTAGCTTGGGCAAAAAAACTACATATTTGAAGAAATCCTTAATAGAATGACCTGCAAACGCTTCAGTGTCTGGACTAAGAAACAAAGGCCTTCTGCAGAGCGTGAGGTCGATGGCTCCGGTAAACATGAAACCCTGTCAGACAGATGGATACTTCATGGGACAGATGAGGGCAGAGGCCGACAAGTGGATGTGACAGTCCTATTACGATTGTCACGTCGCTGATATCAATTACTCCTCCACCGTGTGTTACCCCTTTCATGCTTTCTGTCTTTTTAGCCGTCGTGCTTCTCGCTCGCAGCGCCCACGCTGTGAAACGCGAGCATGACACCTTCAAATCAGAGGCCATTATCTAGGTGTCACTCGTCCTGTTCCTTTTAAACAGTGTGTGCCGCTTTGTGCTGCTGAGTGACAAACAATCTCATAAATTTAACAGCTTATTTAGGCTTCCCACATGATGCATGTGACAAGATATGATTACTATTTCCAGCATCAATCACTGATCACTATGAAGCACAGTACAGTAAGTTTTAATTTTCTCACCTGCAGTCCGTACTTGGCATCAATGACAGTCACAATACCTGAAAAAACAAAGTAAAACATCGGCTTGTGCAGATTTTTCTTTTACATTTGCATTTTGCTTTGGTCTGAGCCACTTTCTCTGAATTATTTTTGGAAGGCTTTTGGTCTGCCAGGCTGTCACAACAAAGGGGACAGCTGAGTATTTACTGTGAGAACATACACCCCCCTCCCCCACACACACACACAAGAAAATATGTCATCTCTACAAATAAGGCAGACGAGCAGCATATAAGGAAAAACACAAAGCTATTAGGTATCAGACTGAATGTTTTTAAGAGCATTTAAAGATCTTTATGAATCAAATTTAACACACCGGTTTGGACATTAATCTAAAATATCAGCATTTTTCATTTACTATGAATGAATGCAGATTTAAAACAGGAAAGATATTGATATATAAAAATGGGGATTGAAGATAATTCTGATTTAATGTTGTGAACTGCACTGTACGCCGGTGTTAAAAAATGACAAAGAATAAACAAACTATTAAAGAAAATAAAGGTCAACAAAACTGATGCAAAAATGAACAAAAATTTAAGAAAATAATCAACAAATTGACTACATTAT
The DNA here is from genome assembly GCA_029823295.1 of Pseudamia nigra. Classification (NCBI taxonomy): domain Eukaryota; kingdom Metazoa; phylum Chordata; class Actinopteri; order Kurtiformes; family Apogonidae; genus Pseudamia; species Pseudamia nigra. The sequence continues at coordinate 5,478 of JAQQAE010011082.1, read as the reverse complement.
GAAATGAAATGCAGAACTAAATGATCAATAAAATTAACATAAATTACAAAATAATATGCAAATTGAACACATTATTCCACAAATAAAGAAAATATGTAACAAATAAACAAAATTTGCTACAAATAAACAAAAAGTGAACAAATTACTCCACAAAATGAAGAAATACTGGACAAAATAATGCACAAATTCACCTAAAATGAACAAAATATTCCATAAATGAACAAAAATGACCAAAATATTCCACAAAAAACAAAATAAAAACTGAACAAAATAATCAAAAGTGAACATAAAATACTAAAATAATCCACAAATTGACACAAACGAAATAATCCAAAAATTGACCAAAAAACATAAAATATTCTGCAAATAAAAAAAGACCAAAATGAAAAAAAATTTAAAAATGAACAGATTATTCCACAAAACAATGAAATACTGAACCAATGAATCAACATAACTAACATGAATTACCAAAATAATCAACAAATTGACACAAAATGAACAAAATTATCGACAAAGGAACAAAAATGACAAAAATGATCCAAAAATTCACAAAAAAATGCACAAACTATTCCTCATATGAAAAAAACCCTGCACCAAATAAGCAACAAAATTAACGCAAATGACCAAAATAATCCAAAAATGTACCTAAAATTAACAAAATACTCCACGAACAAACAAAAATGACCAAAATAATAAAGAAGTGCCAAAATTATCCAACGATATAATGATCAACAAAGTAAATAATCAACCAAATTAACATAAATGACCAAAGTGCTGTACATTCAGATTACATAAATTACAAACAGAAAGAAAAACAGAAATTCCCCCGCCGGGTCTGCTGCGCCAGAAATACAATGACCAAAATAATCCACAAACTGGCCACACAGGGAACAAATCTACATTTTCCAACAGATAAATTCAGTCCCAGGTAAAAATTAAATAAAACATTCGGTGCAGTCACAGCTTTAAAGCTCAGACACGTGGACATTAGATCAGAAGCCTGTGGCAATGAAGACCTGACAAATTCCAATGTAAGCTTTTTTAATATATTTAAGGCTTTATTTTTGTAAAACTTAATTTAAGATATTTCAAGAAAGCAAAAGAATCTAACCAAAATAAAACAGCCCCCATCACACATTAGTGTCATGGAGCTGCTTCATTTTGGTGTTGTCAGTTTTGTCATGCAGTAGTTAAAGCTGTCATCAAATGCTTTTACATGAAAACATCGAAATCATCAGTTTGTAACTCAAAAATCACTTTTGAAAGACCGGTCTAAAGAGCATGAAGGTGACAACACACACCGTGTCGTTACAAACCTCTTACCATCCAAATAGATGTCACTGCCGAGCTCCGCATCCACCCAGAACATGGAGGCCACCGCTCCTGTCAGGAGAGATAAGCAGGTGCATGATACAACCCAAATTCAACACACTGCACAGAGATGGTCCAAAATGTTGCTGATAAGATATGAAAGCAGTATGATGATAACAATAATAACATACATTGTAAGGTATATAATGTAGTTCATTAAATAGACTAAATGTACCTAAAAATGAATAAAATATCCCACAAATGACCTAAAATAAGTAAAATTATCATAAACATACAAAAATGAAGGTACGCTAAACAAATTAATCCACAAAATTCACATGAATTTCAGATAACAATCCACAAGCTGACCTACAATGAACAAAATATTCTACAAAACACACAAAAATGAACAAAATAATACAAAAAATAATCCAAAAATGAACAAAATAGTCCACAAAATGAATAAACAATGAACAAGCTCATCAACAAGAATATAAATTACTAAAATACACCATAAATTGAAATAAAATGAACAAAATATTCAACACAAGAACAAAAATGAACAAACCATCATACAGATGAACAAACATGACTGAACTAAAAGAAAAACATGCTGCACACAGTTGGTTCAAAAATATTCATGAGAAAAAAGGAGAAAAACCAACATGTCACACAGTATAAGGCACCTACTGTGATTATCTAACTGGAGTAAAATGTACCTAATAATGAATAAAATATTCCACACTCAACATAATAATCAGCAAAATTTCCAGAAAGTACCAAAATATTCCACAAGTCGACCTAAAATGAACAAATACTACAAAAAAATGCAAAAATGAACCAAGTATTCATCAGAATGAAGAAACACTGAACAAAATAATCAACAAAATTAACAGAAATTCTATCCATCCATTTTCTACCCCTTAATCCTCACAAATGAACAAAAATAACCAGAATAAGCCAAAATCTAACCTAAAAATTAAAAAGTCGTTCCACGAAATAAAGAAACGCTGAACAGAATAATTAAGAAAATTAACATAAATAATCAATATTAGTCATAAATGACCAAAAATGACCAAAATAATCTAGAAATAAAAGTAAATGATCAAAATAATCCAAAATATCCCAAAATGAGCACAATATTCCACAAATTAAAAAAAAAGATTAAAATAATCCAACAAATTCAGGATGCTGCACACAGGAGATAAAATTAAATAATAAAAAACCAATATGTCATACATTATAAAGGCATTTAATGCAGTTAATGAAATAACCACTGTTACATACTTTACTTTGACCTTTCCCAAATTTAGGGTCAGGATCCAAAATAACTCAGACTTGTTATTATTGGGTCACCAAGTGTCAGACGAAAATAATGAAGAATACTATGATGATAATGTGGACTCATTTCTCTAATTTAGAAGCATTCTAGAAGAGAATGATGAAGGAAATAAACAAAATAATAAGCAAAGTAGAGAATACATCCAGAAAAATTCGCAAAATAAAAACAAAATGAAGCAAAATGGGGGAAAAAAAAACCCAAACAAAATAAGGAGCAAAATTAATGAAAATATCAAGAAAATGACAAAAATGAGACAGGAAGTAAAGCAAAGGGAAAAAAAAGACCATGAAATGATCAAAGAAACTAAAAGTTTACAAAACAACTAGGAAAAAAGCACAATGATTAGCAATGAATATAAAATCAACAAAAAAGGAAATAAGAAAATGAATAAAAACTTTAAAGTCATTTGTCTCTGCTGCTTTATCAATCAATCAATCAATCAATCAAACTTTACTGCACTTTGCATTTGTATGGAAGAAAACATTTGATATATCATGTAAGAATGTATGATACAAGCAACAATTAACACCAAATGATGATAAAGTAGTAATAGACTGTTAAATTTCTAAAGCTTAATCCATGTACTGCATGTTTAAGACTGAATATTTACCTTATTAAATTCTATTCTCATCTAAAGTTTGCATGTGTTACAGGAACTAGTGCACTATTTTGAGATGCACTTTGTGTGTGCTCAGCTCCGTGGACCAGACAAAACCAATATCCCAGCTTTCAATTGTTTATCTCTTGCTGGTACATTTGGTTTGTTTCCATTTTCTAGCGGACGCGGTTATTATAAGACGCCGTGTTACCATACCAGCCACAGCTTGTTCACATAATGCACTTTTGTCAAACTGCCAAGCGGGAATAAGAAAGCTTTGTAAATATTTGATGGATGTGTAATGAAAACACTGCTTTTGAGTGGCATGTTTCACATAACTCATCCGACCCCGTCCTGAGCACGAAGGGGCGATTCCCCTGGGAGCGCTTATGATTGACAGCTCTGCCAGGGCCAATGACAGCGCTGTCCCCGCCGATAACAAGCCCGTCTCAGCCAATGACGAGGCAGAGGAATGACGGGAGTCCCAGTCTGAGAGCGCTCTGTTGGTTCTGTCTGCACGGCCTAGTGGTGTGTGTCGCCTGTGTCGTTACGTCCTGACGCCTGTCAGTTAGAGACACACCCCGATTGTCACAACACTCGCTCTCTCATGGATTAATATTGATTTCCTGATTTGAACTTGAAAGCTGAATGGCTGATATTGTTTTTTTCCTCCCAATGGAAATAACACAAGTTAAAAAATGTTTAACTTTTGATGTGGGTTTCAGGAAAATATTCAGTTAGTTTCATATCAACCCTAATGTTCCAAATACAGGGACACTTTGGATCAGACAATATCAAAGATGTGGGGTGTGTTTGGACATTGACGGGGACATTTTTAGAAAGGCCTCTCTGAATGCTGAGAACACCTTGTTTTCTGTCTGTTGAGTTCTTAGTGCATCATTTGTACCTTTTCTACCCAACTTTATGAAGGGATCAGAAACTGAAAAACAATAACTAAGATAATGAACAAAGTAGCCAACAAAAGCAGCAAAATAAGGAACAAAATGAATTAAATAAGCAACAAAATGAACAAAATAAGCAACAAAATGAGAAAAATAAGCAACACAATGAACACAATATGTAATAAGACAAGCAAAATAAGCAACAAGACGAGCAAAATAAGCAACAAAATGAACAAAATAAGCAACAATTGAGCAAAATAAGCAACAAAATGAGAAAACCAAGTACCGAAATGACCAAAATAAGGAACAAAATGAATGAAATAAGCAACAACCTGAACTAAATAAGCACCAAAGTGATCAAAATAAGCAACAAGATGACCAAAAATAAGGAACAAAATGAACTAAATAAGGAGCAAAATTAACAAAATAAGGAACAAAATGAATAAGGAACAAAATGAACAAAAAAAAGAACAAAATGAGAAAAAACATGCATAAAAATGGACCAAACTCAGTTCAGTCCATTTCAAACTCAGATAATATCTCTAAATCAGTCTCTTTAGTGCAATTAAATTCACATCTCATTTTAAGCATTTAAATCTTGAAATGTAAAAGTTAAAAAGATGCGTAATAATGCGCAAAATAAGTGCTAAATTGAAAAAATTAATGAAAAGAAATAAACACAAGCAGTATGACCAAGAATCTCTAGCCATCTATCTTGAATATAAATGTGAAACACAGAAATACAAGAATGAAAATGTAACTTTTTGTTACTGTTTATTTTTGATTTCATATTGTGAAAGCCAGTGTATGTATATTAAAACAAAATAATCAGGACATGCAGAAAAAACTATGCTAAGAATTAATAAATAAGTCAATTAAAAAATACTAAACCAAATGAGCAACATAATCACTGTTACGTTTCACTTCACGGTTAGCTTACAAATGTTATGGTTCCATTCTCGGACGCCTCGGCCCAGACCTGTTCACTAAGCTACCCAGAAAAATCCCTGTAATTACACCTTATCGAACCCTACGTGTGGACTTCAGGACTTGAGTTCTGTTTTACACTAGCCCTGGGTGATGTGTTTTGCCCTATCCTAATTGGAGGAAGCAGGTGTGTATTTGCAAAACTCACCATCACATGCCTGGATCTGGATTCCAATGAGCCCTGGCCATGACCTCCCGTTTCTGGCCAGTCCACGCAATTCCTTCCGCTATTGATAACCCAAAACTAGGGGTTGCTGGGTAATGTACAGGTCCTTCTCAAAAAATTAGCATATTGTGATAAAGTTCATTATTTTCTGTAATGTACTGATAAACATTAG
>JAQQAE010011081.1:0-13785 GCA_029823295.1 Pseudamia nigra | reverse complement strand
AGAGGATAGGGTGAGATGGAGGCAGATGATTCGCTGTGGCGACCCCTGAAGGGAACAGCCCAAAGGAAAAGAAGAAAGAAGAATAGCATTTCAAGGTAAACTACACTGGAAACATCTGGGTTTTTTTCTGCTGTCTGTCACAGTGTGGCCGATCACCTTTTTGATTTAATGCTTTTGATTTAATGACTTGAGCAGAGTTTGAGGTGTAAGAATCACTTCAAGGCAAAATAGGTTAAAAATGCACTTAACAAATAAGGTTTAATGTGACTCAGACTGTGGCTCGTGTGGTTTCAACCCACTGTTTCCCATTCCTTTTGACCAAACCCAGCATTTCTTAAATTATGTTGTTTGGTGGAATTTCACCATTTAAGTGCCCTTGCTTCATAGTGGAATTAGTAACAGTAGATAAACACTACTTTGAAGTGACACTACTTTGGAGTTAATTATGAAACAACTAAATAATGAATGTTTGTTTTGTATTCTGTAGGTTGACTGAAGATACATTACAGTGTCAAAATGAATCATCAGTAGCAATATTACTGCTGGACTCCCATTTATGTCTGTGTATTTATCCAATAGACACTAGATGGCACTATGGATATGTAATCCCTGTGAAATCTCAGTGCTTCTCTCTCTCTCTCTCTCTCTCTCTCTCTCTCTCTTTCAATCACCAACACAAAATCCAAAATACAATTTTGTTGTGTCATAAACACAGGGCAAGAAAAAAAAAAATCAACTCTTAAAGGTAAACTTGTGGATGTGGGTGAGCACATGTAGACATAAAAATGTGTCTCTGTGTTGACACATATTTGTTCTTTAGCCTTTTAAGCAGATTGTTCCTCAGCTCAGGGCTCTGCCTCATTAAAACGTGAATTTTGTGTCATGCACTTATTTGGTACTGTTTGGGATTAGCCTCACCGTCCACAGAGAGAGGGTGCTCTCTCCTCTCCTTTCCTCTCCTCTTGTCTCCTCTCCACATTCCCTTTCCATACATTGCTTTGCCTTTTCTACATTTTCTGTTCTTTTGTTTTACATATAAATATCACAGTGACCCTTATGATCTCCTCAACAATTGCTCATTTTTCCTTCCCTTTTTTTCCCTCTTGCTTTCCTTTCTCCCATATGCTTTCCCTTGATAATAATCATTGCAAACTGCCAGACTCTGAATTGATGCAGCTTTAAACATTCTGAACTTCAATATGTGAAAAACTGACATAAGATCATGTTCTTTATCCAGAGAAAATCTATGCAATGAAATTTTAGAGTATGACTTTTTTTTTTTGAAAAACAGTAAGCTGTGGTAATGCCGTGTAGAATGATTTTTAAAGGAGAACATTTCACAAACTTAAACCCACTCGAATAAGGCATACTTATTATAGTCTGACGTGAGAGAGAAACTCAATATTTAGTGTGACGCCGTTTTTTGTTTTTTTTTTTTTTTTTGCTGCTGGGAGTTCATTACTGTAACTAAATCTAACAGTTCAGGGCTCCAAGTCTGGCAGTCTGTCCAAGAAAAGGTCAGGGTCATGTTTTTAAAAATTGTATAAGAGCAATGCATTTAAAGTGCACAGTGCATATTCATGATTTTTGAAATGGGGGTATTCAAAATCACAAATCAGCAAACCTTAACGGCATATAGTGCCATACAAACCACAAGTATGGTGTGTGCTTGAAAATGTTTAAAAAATACAGTACAAGGAATTTCCTTGAACTTGCAGATAAAACAAAGCTGATAAATGAGAATATTGTGAAATTCCTCATATGGTTCATGCTTGAAGGTGTTGCATTTGAAGTATTTCTTGATGATCCGGCTACTGAACAAAAACAAAATCACTGTCCCACATCTGTACTCACAGTTTGCAGTGAAATATTTTGAATGTTTTGTGCGAGAAAATATGAGATCTAGTGGCTTAAACCAAGTTTCATGTCAAACAGTTGTTTGGGATACTTTTTGCCACAGGAATAGACACCTGTTGAAGCTGCTTACTGTTCTTACTGTGCATATATTTTCTGGATTTTAATTTATAGTCCTACCAAAATCATACAGCTCTATTTCCTACATGTATAATATTTTTTTTGTCTGCTTGCCCATCTAGAAGCAGGATTACACAAAAATTGCCATTCTAATTCATGCCCAGTTTGGTTTAGGTTGAAAGGAAGAACATTTCTCATAGCGTTAGGGTAGAATTATTGGATTTGTCAACCAAGTGAGGAGTAAAGCAGCTTCGGACAGGCAGACACACAGACATACTTTTCTCTGGTATATACAGTCATTAGATTACTTAGAAATTTGGGGACATACTGTAGGGCTGTGGGAACAATGACATGCTCCCAATATTTGCTAGTATGACCCCCGTACTGATTTTAACATGAAATTTATTCATGTTAGTGCATGTGTGTAGTCTGTCCAAACTTGATAACCTCTTTTTTGGTGAAAGGTCTACAGGTCTGGAATCTGTTACCATTGCAAATAAAACATTAACCAATATCAAATGGCTTAATACTGATGTAAAATTATGGCTTAAACAAAGACAAATTTGTGAACACTGATCACTGAATGGAACATTGTACTTTTATTTTTTAGGAGCTGTCTGTATTAGTTTGCATGTGATTATTAGTGAAAATATAATTCTACACATTATATTCATTTTCTACAAATAGTTCTATCTAAATCCTAGTTGCTGCACCTTTTTTTTTAAAGTTATGTTTTTGGCATTTTGAGCCTCTATTGATAGTGAGAGTTATGGACTGAGACAGGAAATGGGGGAAAAGAGCGTGGGGAGCGACATGCAGCAAATGGCCATGGGCTAGATTTAAATGCACTACCAGGCTCTCAACCTACTGAGCTACTGTGGCACCTGTTACTGCACCTTTTAGTAAGTGTAGGTTATTCTTGCAATTCTCAAACTCCACTCTCAGAATCCAAATATGGGCAACATGACGACAGCCAACTTGACCATCACAAAGCTTCAGAATGACAGAACACAGATCATTACATATTTGTCTGAATGGTGAATGAGAGAATGTTTTCATATACAACCAAGGTTGTGTTATTGAGTTGCGTACTAAAGTATCAGTGATAGGGATGAGAATCGAGAACCATTTTTTGTTGAGAACCAGCTCTCCATGGATCAATTCCTTGGGATCAGTATAGTGCTTGCCTTAACAATTCTGTTATCAATCCCCTCATGTACGTGATGATGTCACACGCACACAGCACTGGTTTGTTTACAGCATATCCAACATGTTGCCAGAGTGGTTATATTTTACATGTAAAGGTGATAGCAGGGCCTCCTGCAATACTTGCAAAGCTGTCAATTCATGTAAGGGAGAAAATACCTTTTTGCACCCAACATGAAATTTCAGAACACAGTGCTACATATTTGACAGACTGCAAGGCAGCAGCAGCATGGCTAATGTTAGCATAGCATCCGTTGCAAAAGGTAATGTAAGTACTCACTCTAGATTCTGGCTACTGTGTTTGGTTGTTTGGACTTGTTTTCACGGTACATATAAGCACCATTTCCATTAATTACATGTACATGATGACTGCCAGAGTCAGACTGGCTCAGAGGCTGCAGCACCCTTGCACTAACTACTGCTTTGACTGAGGCAGGAAGAAACAAGCCTTTTTGTACTCTTCTTCAACCAGTGAGAATCAATAAGAGAATCGTTAAGGAATCAAATCTATAAACAGTATCGATAATGTAATCGGAATCACTAAATTGTTATCAATTCCCACCCCTAATCAGTGACTTTTTAGATTTTCCAGTTTTGTTGGAATAATATCAGTATCCTACCCTCAATACATTTTTCTATAGAGCAGATATTTTAACATCTCTGTACAAAGATAATGATGGCATAAGGAGGGATTGGTTCCATTTCAGTGCCCCAAAATAATCAAGCCAAAACTTGATGAGTTTTGGCTTGGTTATTATTACTACTAAAATGGAATAAATTTAATCATACCCATGCATTTTCTTCCATAAGAAGTTAAAAAGTCTGACTATAAGCTGTATTAAAAACAAGAATATTGTTAATAATTTATCGTCACTCTGTTCCTGATGAGTGCAGTGTTGTGTCAGTTCAAAATAAACTGGCCATTTGTCAGTGCCCCTTTCATGAAGAGTACAAACAGACCAATTGTTGTAGAAGCTTAAACAAGTACACTGTCTTCAACGAAAATGGTTATTCAAATTAATTAGGTTCTTATACCTAATTAATTTAGGGCTTTTCCTGGGTGTTTGCAAATAGATAATGGCTCAATAAGGCCAACAGAAATGAAATACTAGAAAGACAGCATTGTCACTGAAGAAAACCATGCAATTTATTTACTTCAGTCAGTGATGTCTCACAACGAGGGAGGTTAGACTGAGATTAGTAACAGAGGGGAGAGTTGCTTAAATGATTTATAAGCACTCTTATAGATCACATCAGAAGCGCGCTCGAGGCGTCCATGATCTACAAGGTGTCTTAGAGTAAAATCACCAGGGTAGCATTACTGTTGAAAACGGAAGGCCTTGGAAAAATCTATGGCAGCCATGTCATCAAACAATGAATGAAAAGTACACGTAAAGAAAGACTTCACCAGGCAGGCATTTTAATAGAGATGTGACTGTGCCCTTTCAAAAGCCATAAAACATGATAGAAACTTAAACAGTAAACTCCAACTAACAACAACTATTCATATGACCAAAAATCAAAGAAATCACAGCTTAACTGATTAGGTGTATTCATCAGAAAGTGCTTTTTTACAGAATCACTGTTTGGAATTCACTTTGTTCCTCTGATGTTTAGTCATTGCATACGATCAATAGTCATGATCACACATCTCTCCTAATCAACTCAGATTTACATACATTTTTTTCTCTCCTGGCTCTTGAAGAGGGCGGACGCATCTCCTCCTCCTCTCCTCTCCCCAGCTTCCCTGCTTGCTAGTGTCCTGTCTGTGTGTGTGCTTGGAAGCCCTACCAACATTGCTCCCTAAAAGCAAATCACCACCGAATTGATCAGCTGGACCCTCAACACAATTGACACCCTTTTTTCAACCAGGAAGATGGGTTCGGGGGAACCTGTTTGTCCTGATGGAACGCATGCTGTTGGGTATGCAAGAGATCTCTGGGAGAGCTCGAAACTTACCTGCCTCGCACCTATTTCAATCGAGGATATAGAAGATATTTATCTATTTGGAACCATGATGACAGGATTTATGCTGATTGGTTTAGGCGTTTTCCTGGTTTATCGCTCTATTAGGAAGACCGAGGCAGCTGTTCAAAGCCCAGTAAAGTTGTCTCTGCAATTGAGTCAGTTGGGGAGGGCCATTGCAGCGCAACATGGGACGATTTCTGAGATAAATTGAAGAATGGTCAACAACACGGAATTGCTGATGGCTCTCCAAGGTGAACAGCACTTGAGGTCCAGAAACATTCATCTGGGATTGGAACAGATGGACTCATAGAGGGGAGACAAATTATCTGCCTCAGAGAAAAAGGAATATACTGTATTTTTTATCTTTGTTTCAGCTTTTCCTCTGAGCTGCTGTTGGGCAAGGTCACGCAGCTGCAAAAATCCCCCGGAGAGCAATGTGTGTAGCGCTTGAATGCAAAGCTCAGTCATCCACGAGGGACTCAGAGTAGAGCCGCTGCTCCTCCACACCAAGAGGAGCCAGATGAGGTGGTCTGGTCATCTGGTTTGGATGCATCATGGACGCTTCCCTTGTGAGGTGTTCCAGGCATGTCCCACTACGAGGGGGCCCTGGGAAAGACCCAGGACGTGCTGGAGGGACTACGTCTCTCTGTTGGCCTGAGAACACCTCGGAATCCCCCCAGAAGAGCTGAACAAAGTAGCTGGGGAGAGGGATGTCTGAGCTTTGTTGCTCAAGCTGCTGTCTGACCCCCCAGTAAAATATGTAAATCTAAAATAAATGTGTAAATCTAAAATATTCACAGACTTTTTTTTTTCACCAAAACCTCAACTATATCAGTTTACAATATTCAGTATCAGATTAGTGACAGCCTTCTTCAACTTAAGTTGGTTTAGATACAGAAAGCATTTGCTTAGGGTTTAGAGAATGACACAGAGGCTTGGTTTAAGAGTTGAGACAGTAAGCAAGAATGTGATAAAAACATTCACATTTTATGTGTTAATTTTTAAGCCTTTTTTTAATAACCACAATCTAAACACCTTGGATTTTATAAATTCACCATAAACTCATTCACCGGAACCTAATGATAATATTATGTTTATTCCAAAATATATTTAAATTCATGGTCATTTTTGGGAGACAGTGTTGTTATTTGCATATGTTGCTTGCCTGCATACTACATATTACTGTTGAATTGTAGTTCACACTTAACTAAAATGACATACCTAGGTGCTATTTTACATTAACAGTAACTATCATAACTGAATGGCAATACTTCATCCTAAGATGGCTTCAAGATGTTCAGTGTGCCTTTGCGTGATGTGGACGTCTGGTTACACTGTATGAAGTCAGAACATATCAAGTCTTAATGGGAAATAATGGCCTCAACATTTGAAACAGACTGCTACATTGGCATGTTAAGATTAACAGCTCTCTTGAAGCCACTGCTGTGGAAAAAAAACAGGCCCTTTAGGAAAATGAATGACGAACATGTTCTTATAGCCTTTTATCTATTTGGTAGCTTATGCGTAGTTTAGTCATTCACTTTAAGCATTTAACTCAGTGGACAGATGGTTCTGTTGCAGAATACAAGACAAAACTTCTTTAAAAGCAGAAGCTTTTAAATTAATTATTTATCTCCTGTTCTGAATGAAGTCTTTTCAGTATCTCTGTGGCTTTGGTCTGAGGTCGTGTCCATTGCTTTGCCAGTATTTGGATCGAGGAAAAAGAAGAATTTTTGGGTCAGACACAGAGGATGAAATATGTTTGTCTCTAGTGGATCTTGCATTTCATTGGACTCTGCATTTCTGCACATGCATTTATAACATGCATGTGTGAATACACTGGGGGTCAGACATACAGTACATGTGTGTAACTACCACTTCAAAACGTGGTGTAATTGTAGCTGTAGTCTGTTCAGAAGGCTCTTTGATAATGGATGTAAGATCTCCTGCCTGGGTGTTTGGCTACTCTCCTCATGCTTCTATGAAGGACAGTCCATTTATTCATGTCTGTTCCCAGAGCCCCAGCAGCCCAGCTCCCCAACACTCCCTCAAAGAACATGAACAAAGGCCATATTCTGTCACAAGAGAGCAGAGGGGAAAGAAGAAGTGTGTGTGCATGTGGGTGAGAGTACATTAAACTTGAAGTGCAGAGAATCTCTGTGCATTCATCTGGCTGGTGGCTCTTCTGTGTGTCAATTCTTTTATATCAGTCTGTATGTGAGTGTCTGTCATGTGCATATGTGACAATCCCTGACTCAAGGGGAATACCCATCAGATATTATGCCACTGTTCTCAGTAAAACTTTGTTCTGCACAAAGGGCTTGTTTCATGCTTGGCTCTTTAGAAACTTATACATCAAAAATGTGACTGGGTGGTTAATGGCTTGCATTGTGACAGTCTCGCTTGGGGCTTTTTGTCCTTGGTTTGACTCATGGGAACCAGGTACTGTCATGTTTTTGAGTCTCATGTTTCTGGTTTCAGTCATATCAGGATGTTAATTCCCACATTATGAGCAGATAGCATATGTGTGAAATCACTGAGGGTCATTTTAGCATGTTATTACCACATGTACTGAACTCTTAGGCAGATATTCATAGTACAGTACTATAGTGCCACTGTATAACAGTTTATTATGTAATGCACACGATATGGTTAGTAACTCTAAAGGAACTGTAATTAATTGAAAATAATTGTAATGCTGTTACAGTCTCTTGTCATATTTTAAGTATCTAGTCGGTTTTCAAACTATGCCCTTTGGGAAGATGATATGTATTTTGTTAACAGAACATTTATAGATCACTTTGATTTCATTTTTATTATAATTACTATAAATTAAAAAATTTTAAAAAAGTAGCCTTCACTGCCAATTGTATATCTTTCAGCACCACAGAGGTGTGGAGTGGTGAGAGAATGGAAATCTTTTTCTCAAATTTATCGCTAGCAGAAAATATGGTGAATGGAATTAATATTTTACGACTTATACAGGCAAGAAGGAAAATCAAATGCTTTATAGACATATCAGACTTTTCTTCAGAGAGTTTATGGAATAACAACCACAGCATTATTGTGTTTTTATAGTAACTGTCATCAAGAAAATACATTTGTTTGATATTTGAAAAAAATAATATTTGAGTTACAGTGAGTGATATTCTGTTGCTCTCATATCAACAAGAGCATGCAGCCAGGTGTTGTCTTTAAAGTGAATTAATGATGAATCACCCACATACATGACTTACACCTCAGTAATAAAGTCTTAACCATGGTCCTTGAATGTATAGGTGGAGAAAAATACATATGCATAACAAAATAGTGTTCAACCACATTCGCAAAAAAGTTTGTTCACATTGCAAATTGTAAATTAAAAAATGAATGTGACGATTTGCAAAACATTAAAGCCCCATATTTAGTTGACTGTACTAATGATAATCATAACAAGATCTTTAGTTTCTTTCCTCTTTAGCCCAGAGGATATGACCTCCATGATTTACAAAAAGAATTTCAAATTTGGACTCATCAGACCACAGGACAGTTTTCCCCTTGGCCTCAGTCCATTTCAAATGAGTTCAGGCCCAGAGAAGACAACAAGCATTTTTGGATCTGGTTTATATAGAGCTTCAACATGAGTTTGTGGATGCAGCGACGACAGGGGTTTTTGGAAGTGTTCCATGCAGTGATGTCCATTACAGAAACTTTAAAAGATGGTCAAAACCTGCTTTTTTCTTTGTTCTTTTTCTAAAGCTTCCAGGCTTTCTCTCTTGACTTGATAAAAAGAGTTTTAACACAGCTTGCTGCCTCTGGAGACACTTGTTCATGTTCTGAAATCTAGACTGAACAAGAAAATTACAGTGCAAACATGAATTATGTTTAATCCTGTTTCATCTTGTAACTTGTGCCCATAACTTCACACTACCCTGCTGGGATCCAAACTCTACTGGGTCAGTTTCAGCTGAACTTTTTAATGCATTTAAAAAAATAGGGCACTAGTTAAAAATAGCTTGTCCCCACAATTTGCACATATTGAAATATAATACCAAGACATTTTCATTTTACAGTCCATTTACCAAGTCTCCATTTTTGTCATTTTTAAAGTAGAGTGGCAGCAACAAAGAGCCACTTTTAAAATGGATGGAATTAATTTAACCTTGTTCCCTCTTGAACGGATGTTATAAATCCTTAGAAATTATGTATTTTCACAATTTTTAAGTGGAATACTTTTACAGTTATTTTAGAAAGCTCAGTTTTTAGACTAATTTCATTTAGAAATATTCATAGCAATAAGATGTAAGGTGTGTATTTTTGTCATTGTGTTTCAGCAAACATTCTGTCTCTCGCTGTGCCAGGAGTTAGCAATACCCTTTCCAGAAGCCACTCACGTCTCCTGTCTGCTGATACATGTCCACATGCTTGGCACTCATCCATCCATTCACCACAAGGCTTCATGCCTCATTCTGACCTGTCACAGGCTGCGTGCCCATGGATAAAGCGAGACAATTACACTGAAATGAGCCTGAAAACATGCTCAAGCACCCCTCCACAAAGCCAGTCATCTGTAATCTTGTTCTTTGCTTTGTTATGGACTGTAGTAAACTCTCTTTTTTTGTGAATCACTATCCTACTGGTTGTTCACTGGTGTCTGGAGTATGTGGTTTGAATAGTTCTTATGTTGTGAAAGAAGCACAGAAAATTAAAATGTTTGCATCTGTATATTTTCTACCTCAGCGACTCCCTGGAAGTTGTGGGATTTTCAAGGACGCAAAGAGCAGCATGCATATTCATGCATGGTGATCAAATGTACAGTAAACAATTACCCATAGGACTATGACAGCAGCAACATTTTGTCTGACTCCCAGATTTCAGGCCCGTTTTTAGAACTCTTGTTTGCTGGCTGTGCAGGACTGCAGTTTGAACATCAAAGCCAGCGCGACAGTGGGTTTTGGCTCAGTAATGCAACAAGAACTGATATGATTTTGAAGAATAGACCTCATCTTCCCTGCCTCAGAGAAATGTCCTTCTGTAATTGCTTTTGCATTTGCCATTTGATTTTTGCCGTTTCCAAAGAGTACTTTCAAGATGTACAATATTGAATAGTGCAGTAAACTACACTATAAAAATAATGTGCTCTGTATGTATTTTGGTTCAGAGTTATTATATGGTGCATAAAATGAGGTATTTATAGCCACACACAGCTGGCAAGAGATTCACACATAATTTGCCACATGTGCATAGAGATACACTGGTGTTACTGGGTGGTAGGGATGGAACTGCAGTGTATTGGGTTTTCAATGATTGATAAAACAGCTGAAGACAAGCTGATGTTGCATTATTTATTGATTGGTCTTTGGTCAGTGAACCTGTCTTGATTGCCTCTTCCTCTGTGATGAAACAGTCAATGCCTTACTCTGCTCCAGCAACAAATCAATGACAGCCTGCCTGATCAAAGAGTGGGACAGATCCCTAAAACAACATCAGGCTACGTATAAAATATTTAGCTGGTGCTGAGGAAGACAGTAGAGCAAGAACAGAGCAAGATGTGAGCTGCAGGAAGCACTGCAGGAAGAACATAGAGGGAGAGGAATGAGATTAACTCCCACTCAGCAGCTTTCCTCCTGGTTGTGTGTTTTATGTGTGCTCATATATGCTGTTTAAATAAGCTGCCTGTTATGCTCCAGTTTTTTCTGTCTGTTTTCTAAACACTTTTCTCCTTTACTAATGTCAGAAGTGTATCCATCCCACAAGTCACCTTAACCAAATGTTGACTTTCATGCTCTCTTTATCCCATATTTAAATGTATTTCCATTTTATAACATCATAGTTCTGTACTATTTTTAAATAGCACACTCAGACACTTTTTTAGAAGTTGAGAAAGTAGGAATTTATTTTGCTGCACAAAGTCTGGTTTGCACATTAAAAAGAAAGCTATTAGATGTTTTTTACAAATAGAAACTTATTAATAATGTAACAGATCTGGGCCAGTGTTAGTATGTTGCATTCAGGCAATGCTTTCATGATGAGATACTGTTCACTAGAGTTGTTTGCTCCCACACTCAGGAGAAAAACTATTTACATTGTATTAGCATTTAAATGTGAAGAGATAAATGTGACAATTCAACACTAGCTGTTCTGGTTGAACACATGACTTATGGACAGAGGCAGGTAGAGTACCCAGAAACAGTACTCAAGTAAAAGTATTCTTACTTTAAAATTATAAAGACAAAAATAGAAGAAGTACTCAAAAAGTACTTCAATAACAGTAAAAAGTGTCTACTTGAGTAACTTCATAACATGAAATTTATTTCAACTCAGCATACTGCCTGGAAACAGGTATTTTGATCACTTTTGTATATTTCCATCCATGATATTTTGTGATATTTTGTTAATTTTTGTTTCTTGTTTTGTTCATTTTTGGTTTTTTGTTTTTTTTTTTTACCAATGTCATTCCTTAATTTGTAATTTTTTAACCTTTTTGATTATTTTGATCATTTTTGCTAATATTGTTGCTATTTTATTGACTTTTTCAATTTCTTGATTGTTCATTTGTATTAATTTACCTGATAATTTTCTTCCTTTTTGTTCATTTTGCTGCCTATTTTGTTCATTTGTACAATTTACTGAGGCTGCTTTGTTCAGCTGTGTTAACGTTCTTGGTTATATTGTTTTTTTTTTTTATTTTGTTTGTTCGTTTTTTCATTTATGTGGTTATTTTTGTTTTGGCTCAGTTTGTTACTTAGTTTATTCATGTTTATTGTTTTGATTATTTATTTTTTGATTATTAATTTGCTTGATTATTTTTTTCTTCTTTTTTCATTTTCAACCTTTTTTGCTTCTACTCAGTGAGAAAACTGTAACTGTGTAAGAGTAAAAAAGGATACTGCCAAACAACTACTCTCAAGTACATTTTATGGGGGAAAAACTACTCTAGTACATGTAAAGGAGTAGATGTACTTTAGTACTACCCACCTCTGCTCAGGGACAAAATAGAACTTGGTACAAGGAGTGAAAGAGTGAGCATGTCATGAGCTTATGACTGACTAAACTGTTTCTGAGTATAAAAATCCACCATTAAGTCTTTTCAGTTCACACTGGACAAACCTTGGTATTGCTGTAGCCCAGCAGCTACCAAGGCCAGTTCAGCTCTGAGGGTTACCTGGCTAGCTGAGCAACTTCTTAATGATTTTCTGACACAGCAGTAGAGGAGGAACAGCCGGTGGCTTATAAATGCCTTTCCAGATGGGTTACTTAGTACTAAAAGACTGGCTGACGCAGCTGGATTAGCTGCTAAGCACTGGCAGTTTAGCTGTGCTGCTTCAGTGCCAAACACCTAACTTACTGCTTTGCTTACATTCAAAATAATTTTTAAATAACCTTCTCTCCGAACCCTCCCAAAGGCAGACTCTTTGCAGTGAAACTCTATGTGCTGCATTTTCTTTTGTTCATTGTTTTACAAAGACATACTAAGTGAGATATATGCACAGTGTAAGGCAGGTGAAACTAGTTTACATTCCGAAGCTCTTTAAAACTGATGCTTTGTTAAGAAGCTGGGTGAGATAATGTACTCTGGAATAAAGATGCCCAAGTGAGAGTTTAAACAGAAGGAGAATAAGAGCTGCTTAAAGCCATCGTTACAGTCTGCTGCTGTGAATCAGTGTAATAGGTTAACATGCACATTCTAGAGCTGGGTGTAGACGAGACACACTGTGCACCCTGTTTCGACCTCATCTATACAACTGATGCATTTGATTTTGGTACGATCTTTCAAAAACATTATTATCTTACTATTTTACGTGTAGTAGGACAGATAACCTTCATGCTTTAGGAGACTTTCTTAATATATTCCCATGCCCCCAGCAAATTTAATCTGCTGAATTTCAAGGGAGTCTGTGTTGCCAAACCAGCACTTGTGACAGACAGCAACTGAACTGATTTTTTTATGATTTTTAGAGTCAACTGAAGCAATGAAGCTACTCTCAAGCAGCTTGTCAAGGTCAGTTCGCTCCCACACAATAACGAAGAGGATCTTCCCATTAGTATTAAACGTACCGGTACTGTATGTGTAGGAAAACTTACACCAGTAGTGATTCGCCATAGATACTTTTGTCACAAGAATACTTTTCTGTTTTTAGGGCTGACTAATGCAGAAAGATAAAAACAAGCTCAAGAATGACCAGTAAGGCGCATGACATTTCCATCAAAGGGTTAATGCATGACTGCTACTGCACATCTGAATTCTGCAATGCTAACTGATTTTTGAGCCAAGTCTGTAAAATTGGAGGTTCTTAGTTAAAAGGCAAGCACTGTCCTGCGAGGACAGGCGCTACAGAGAACCTTGGAGCTGATAATTAAAAGTGCGGAAAAAAGCCGACAGTCATTAAGGTGAGAGGTTCAGCTTAACTGAGCAGTCTACACTAAGACTGACCTGGCTACAGGTGGAGCTGCATCACAGAAAGGGTTAGATATAGTACACACCACAAGCCCAAATTTATTAAGGCGCATTGTGTCACCCATCAATTTCACAGTGATACTGGAACTTATATACAGTATCTCACAAAAGTGAGTACACCCCCCACATTTATGCAGATATTTAATTATATCTTTTCATGGGACAACACTGAAGAAATGACATTTTGACACAATGAAAAG
>JAQQAE010011080.1:0-13785 GCA_029823295.1 Pseudamia nigra | reverse complement strand
GCCAAGACCCGGAAGTGACTATTTGTTAACCGATTAATTTTCATTGTCAGAGTGAAATTTTTTGCAGTTTTTTTCTTCGGTATCCGAATTTTTTGTTGTCAGAAGAGTTTGTTGTCCGAGACACCACTGTATTTCTTTTTGCAGCCATTTCCCCAACCATTTTTTTGATCCTTCCCAAAACATTTTTAGGCCTAAACCAACCTAACCTGTGGATATGACAGAATACCATAATCAGTGGATTTCAGCCAGGAAGCCTGTGTGGTTATGCCCCATTCCAAACCAAAATGCTATTACTTTGTTATTGAAGCTGTAACAATGGTTATTAGGTAACATTTCTAATCTAGCTAAGTGTCTTTTCATCATGTTAAACAAGCTATTTTTTACACACACACACCTAAATAAAAGTTAACCAAAGCATTGCCTAAACATCTACTTTGTACATTGTAAGATCATCTGTGGTAGGTTTTGTCATTTGCTCTGCTGCTTGCATTCACCAGTCAAATTCTCCCTATGGGGGTGCCCTATAAAACGGTTTAATCAGCACATAAATATGTTGTTTGGGACTCGCTGGCCACCTGCAATATTTTCTGCTCTTTAGGTGTGCAGACATATTAAAAATATATGAATACAAAATAAAAAATAAGAGTAAATCCACAAAGTTTGCAAGTCAAAGAGTGATAACGTGTTTAAAGGATGGTGCCTGTTGCTGTATCAGATGTGCCCCTTTCTACCTGTCAGGTTCTTGTTATTTATCCACATGCCCTTTCATTTTTGTCTTCACTGTCCATCATCTGTCTGTCTGAAGACTTTAGTGTCTAAATCTGCTGAGAAATAACCTGTGTCCATCACATACCTATTGATTGGACAGAGATAGACACACATGGTCAAACAGGCTATCTCCATAACTCATGTATTGATTAAGCTTCAGCAAATGAAGAGTGCCTACCCATCACTTTGATTAATACTGTACATGCACATCCTCATACCTGCTGTGATATACAGTATGAGATATCCAAATAAGTGTCCTGGAGAACATCTTGTCTTCTCCTTCAACTCCCCTTAATTGACACATTTGTACGCTCTGCAGTTTGAATACAATTATGCTTGAGCCTCATCACACATTGATTCACCATGTTTCTATTTCGATAGTTGGAGCATGTTTAAATTCAAATGGTTGCACATGTGGATATGATAAGATTTTTCTCTGTGTTTGAGAATATGTTGAACATAATGGAGCTTTTTTGAACATGGAGTAGCACCAGGTAATAACCACCGTTCGAGAGAAAGTGCTTTGAAAAACATCTTTCATTTCATGCATGTGTAAAAGAGACTAGCAAAGGTAAAACATAAAGGACTATTCTTGCTCAGATGGGATCTTTACTAGCTTAAACTGGTCACAATGGGTCAAAGTTAACTGTACGTTTTGATTGATATAATTACCACTTATGCAGAAAAATGGTGAGGGACTCCAAAGATACCTGGCTGCAGTGGAGGTGGGGTGGATGAAAGCGAGAAGGTAATTACAGTTATCAAGCAAGCTGGCACCACCTACCACAGATGTTTTGTTGAATTACAGAGCTGCTAAGCAGATGTATGCATGCTACATTTAGACCAACAATTATCTCACATGGTCATATTTGGTCTGTCAATCTCATATTTGGTCTGTCAATCTCAAGGAACTTTTACTGTATGTGAAAGAAGTTGCCGTTTCCTGACCTTTTGTGAGATAAAGAACTTAGTGCTTTGTGCAGTAATTTGAACAAAAATTTGAGTGGGGTCACTTTAGGTTTAAACACAGATCTGTATCTAGTTGTGCTTGTGTTTGCGTGTTAACTTTGATATTTAGAGTCATTGCAGGAGACTTAGTGGCTTTGCTCAGTCCGAGTGGCTCCAATTAGTCTGGAAAATCTTGACATGCACATGTGCTTACAGAGTCATGTAAAGCATGAACACTGGTACAGATAACTGCATGAACAAACTGGGCAAGTATTCTGCTTTTTTGACACACAAACACTTAATAATAGCTCCGATGCATGCATGCATGCATACATACAATACAAATTCAACTGACCAACACTGACAATACGGGTCATAAGAAGGAAGACATAACAAAATAGAAAGAAAATGAAAATAATTATAGTTCTGATACGTGTGTTCATCACTGACTCTCCTGTATGTTCAAGTCTTTGTATTGTCTTTTAATTTGTAGGTCAAGTAAAATAAAAAACACGTTTATAGTATACAATCATAATAAAAAAATAAAAAAATAAAAATAAATAAATAAATCGAATATTTGACCTTAAAGACAGAAATACAGTATGTACAACATGACAACTCTAACTGCATTTGGTATTTGTGGACATACTGCTGTGTGATTATTCACCTTCTTTATTCTCAACCATATTCCAGCAGTAATATTGAGCAGTATATGGAACTGTTTAACGCTTTGTTAACAAGTACTGTCCCAGAAGTTAACATTGTAGATTTTGTTGCTGCATTTATGGCTACACTGATCAGTCAGAACATCATGATCACTGACAGGTGAAGCTGTAATAATGTCAATTATCTTATTACGGTGGCACCTGTGAATGGGTCGAATATATGAGGTTGTAAGTGAACATTTAGTCCCCAAAGTTGGTGTATTTGAAACAAAAAATTGGGCAGCCTAAGGATGGAAGCAACCTAGACAAGGGACAAATTGTGGTTTCTGTGGTAAAAGTAGAAACAATGGTAAGTGTAATAATATGCTTTTGATCGGGACGTGAAAGAGTTGGATATGAAAAATTTGGTCTATGAACAAATAAATCAAATAACGTTTTTCTACAAGGCTGTGGAATATTGTTCAAACTGTAAACCACTGATGATCCAATAATACCTTTCTTTGTTCAGTTCCTTTGTGCTGATACCAAACTCATGACCAGCTTTATGTGTATAATTAGTGTCTGCAAGTACAAAATTAGAACATCATATTTTACCCATTTATCAACAAAGGAGAAAGTAAAAGTGGTTTTGAAATAAATAGATGAACTCCATATGAGTATCACATACATGAATACCAGAAGATTTCTTTTTTATTCTCTGTGATTTTTTTAAATACTCCTTTGCGAGATATGAATAACAAGTAATGCATCTCATGATTACGGATCTGTTTTCTCTTTACGATTTTTTTAGTTGTTTTTTTTTATAATTAATGCTTTCAGTGATAGGCAAGTTATTAACCTTCAAAGTAAAACTTGGAATTGTTCTGTGTTTCTAAACAGATGATTCAGATGTGAGTCAACATTACATCACTTACTGAGATTATTCATTGTCAGACACACTGGAAAATGTCATTTTGAGAAGCCAGCTGAGAGGAGGGAGAGAGAGGAACAGGAAAAATAAAAGGTCACTTGTTTTCATTTGTGTATTGGGAGACTCTCCTGGCTGCCAGCCTCTGTCGCACTTTCACCCTCGGAACCGGAGGATGTAGTGTGTACATTTTTAGTGTGTGTACTTGAGTTTGCTCTTGTCTGTCTGTGTGTGTACATATCGTTACAAATCATACCCACAGGCTACATTGCTGTGTTTCTTGGGTTTTCTATAAATATTCAGAGTCATGCCTTGCCGATCATTTGTTTTCTTCTTGACCAACTTCCTTCTCCTGCTATGTCTCCTTCAGTCTCTTCTCAGTGTACTTCCACACATGCTGTTCTTGCCGAAATTGACTATTCCTCCAAACACTGACCAGCCTTCTGTTTCTCGTTTTCTCCTTCCAGGACCCTTCCTTCTCTCTTCTCCTCCATGATAAGCTGCAGGTGCCCAACAGTTCCCGACGGGCGTGGAATGAACGTGACAGCCGCTGTGATGTCTGTGCCACTCACCTCACTCAGCTCAAACAGGAAGCTGTGCGAATGGTCCTCACTCTTGATCAATGGGACTTGTCTCCCACCTCATCACCTCCTGCCCTGACTGCTCGATATGGATCTCCTGGCCCAATGGGAGCATCTGGAGCACTGGGAGGCCCTGGATCTCGGGATTGGCCTCCTTTACTTCCCTCTTCATCCTTCCCATCCTCACAGTCACCTTCCCCAAGCCCCAGCCAGACTCCAACACCCAGTCCAAGCCACGAATCCTCCAGCTCCAGCCATGGGAGTCCATCAATGAGCCAAACAAACTCTACTCCTACAAACCCACAACCTCAAGGTCCTGCGAACAGACTGGGGTCCAAGCCTAGCTCTCTGGGACTTGGTGGAGGAGCAGACAGAAGGAATGGGTCCCCGAGTTCAGGAAAAGCAGCTGCTGCCCAACAGCAAGTTGGAGTTAAAAGCCCAGGCAATAATAGTGGTAACAGCAGTAATAATGGGAGTACAGCAGGTGTCCAGACCCATCAGCATCTGAACCGAACAAACGGAGGAGTGACACTCTATCCATACCAGGTATGTTTATAAGTCTGTATAAATACAAAATGTGTGTGGCGGAAATATAAGTATTGGAACTGATGCATATGCTCATTTTGTCTCATGTAGTATTACTGTGCATTATTATATGTGGTAGGATTTGTCTCAAATTCATACAACTTTACACTCCTACACCACTACATTACCTTTTCAAATTTGTAGTTATTTTCTATTTTCTATATTGTGCAATATTACACAATAATTTTTATATTTCTTAAATAATTTTTTTAAATTAAACAGTGGTCATTTTAAAGTATTGTTAATTCATATTAAGCAGATTTAGCTGATGAAACATAAATGGCTATAAAGTGGTACACAACAATGCTGGAAAACAAGCTAGCAGTCTGTGGTACATGATTAGACAGTCAGCCTGCCAGTCAACACAGATTACAACCTCATAGGTGCACAAGCTCATCGCAACTCTCTTGCGAAGTTGAAAGCAGTCATAGTGTTAGCTACTACAGAGCTAGCAAATATAGCTTATCTAGCCACAGGATGACTGAGGAGAGACAGCCTGCATTTCAGATTCGTTTAACATCTGGTACAGGTAAGAAAATAACAGACATACTAGCTTGACAACTGTGAGTTGGTAAGCTGTGTTGACTGGCAGGTCACCTGTTTAATCATTTATATTGGTCATCTACAAACACTTGGCGACTAGTTGATTTGCCAACATCATAGACAGAACCTTTAAAATGTTTGGGCTTTAAACAGAATTAAAGGACTCAGATGTGATGAAACATATCAGTACCAGTGACAACAATTAGAAATATTTATGTTAAAAATCTGCGTTTTCTAAAAACAGAAAACACCACTCCTTGTGCAAAACCTTTTTATTCCCTCTCACCTCAGTGATGATGTACAGGTGTAATTCTGCTACATCACTACAACATTTGAAATTTAGATGAGAAAAAAAGCCTCCACTAATCAGAATAGAACAGCAGGCTCCGCTGAACCTTGTTTGTTTATTTTTGATGCCATCACTCTGTTCAGAGCTCTGGGATTCATGCAGGAACAGAGATTTATCCTTGTAAACTTTGTTTTGTTGGTTTGAATGTGAAATACAGTGGAACCCCAGGTAACGAAAATTAATCTGTTCTGGCATCACATTTGTTGGGTGAAAAGTTTGTTAGGCGGGACCGGTTTTTCCATAGGAATACATTAAAACCAGTTAATCTGTTCTGAGACCCATGAAAACTCCCATATAAAGTATGTATTACACACCTGTGTGCACACATTTATCCATTATTATTTGAAAAGGAAGTTGTGTTAATTATCTGAAAAGGAATGCATGAAATTAGTTCTAAAAATGATTTATAAAGACACCTTACCTTGGCTTATGACTCAGCAGTGATGACTGTCCCCCTGCAGCGTGTGTGCTAGCGGACTGGGCCTCAGTCTGCTATGTGTGTTTTTCAGTGCGAGGTCCTGTACGTGTCCAGTAGGCTGTGTTTACTGCCGGCAGAGGCTACTGTTGTTAGGCTAGTGTGGAGGCCAGTAGCTACCGGTACTGTTGTTAGCCTCTGCAGGCTACTGTTGTTAGCAGGTTGCTAGCTTAGTAGCTTCTTAGTATTAGTACATGCTGTGGACCGTAGTTTGGGTACATGTGCCTGTAGTTGAGCTGATTTTATGTTATTGCCACTCAAGTAACTCTGGTTTAGCGTTGTGTGCTGCACGCGTCTCGTGGGCTGAACGCGTCCAGTAGGCTGTGTTTTCCGATGTTGTCTGAGGCTATTGTTGTTAGCAGGTTGCCACCTTAGTAGCTTCTGGTAGCTAGCTACTAGTTTGGGTGTCACCTGTGGGAACAGCACACTCACTTCCGGGCGGGTGATAGTTCACTTCCGGGTCTATCTGTTTCATAATAGAAATTGTTTGTTAGCCGGGACAAATTTTTGGCCGATTTTTTCTTCGTTACCCAAAAATTTTGTTGGTAAAAGCGTCCATTATTTGGGGTTCCACTGTATGTCAAAACTCCAGAGACACAACACTGGCTGCAGAGTCGGTCAGTTCAGGGTTTCATTGTCATATAGGAAAGAGCTATAGCCTTGAAGCAATGAAAATATTCTACAAACACTTAAATGGATATTGATTATTTTTATATTGGGCCTTTCTGAAGTGGCAAAACCAGTGAAAAAACCCCTCTTCTTTCAGAAACTCTCTTTCAGAGCTCCATGTGGTTCTGTATACAGTATGCGTCTGTGATTCTCTGCTCTCCTGATGTCCCTGAACTACTCCTCACTCAGTCACACTTGGAAACATTCAGACAGTAATCACTGCATTCTCAGCTGCTTTCTGACATTTCAGACTCAACAGGAGTTAGACTCAGAATGAGGGTAAAGGTGTAATTTAACTAATAAAAGATTTCAGCTGATATGAAATATATTCATTGTAGAATTTTTACTTTTACTTAAGGCACAGGATGTGTACCATTGGAATTTTTCAGCAAGCCGACTGTATTGTGACCAAGTTACATGATCCACTGACATCTGGCATCTCCTGGCACCTACTGTAATGTGTTCAACACACAAGAGTGTGTTGAACACATTACATCAATAGCAACATCTCTTCTCCTCAGCTTAAAAACATGAAAAATTAATAAGACTGCTGAGTGTTAAGATGCACTGAAAGAACCAGACATCACATCCACACTAGCAAGGTTTAACAGAGAATCAAATGATAATATCATGTTAATATGATACAAACGGTAGAAGTGTCTCAAATGGAACACTGAGACAAAAGGAGATGTTTCATGATGAGACAGGAAGTGAGAGCGCCATTAGGAAAACAAGGAGGATGGAAGGAGGAAGAAAATGCCTCAGGTGACGAGTGGTCTAGAGGTGTGTGAGAGGAGGCAGAAGACTCCAGGGGAGAACCAGAGGGGGGTGTGTGTGTGTGTGTGTGTACACAAACGTGTTCTACAGATGTAATAATTCATACAGTGATAATTAGGACTCTAGGGATGTTATGTCACACACCCCCAGTACCCTTTCACTCTCAGTCTTTTTCTCACACACACACTGAACCTCTCTTTCTCTTTGTTTATTCCTGATGCCTCCTTTTCTTCATGCATATTATTTTTCCGTCTTACTTACACACTAGCTTCATATTCACTATGTCTTCTTTAAAATTTTATTTTGTTCAACGCTTACTGTAAGTCACAAGGAGATACGAAGTTGTGAGCAGAAATTCCTTTGTACAATCTTATGAATTGTTTCGTTATCTAGTTGCACCGGTCATAAGTAAATGATGTGCAAGTGAGGACTTTTTTGTCCTTGCAAGAAACAGTGAAAATGTTAATATCAGCATGCATACATTATTCATTTACTTTCTTATCATTTTACTGTATACAAGTCATTCATTGTTTTGTGTAATACAGTGCTATGAGTGAGTATTTTCCCTCTTCCTGATTTCTTTTTTTTGTTTTTGCATGTTTGGCACATTTAAAAGTGATTAAGAACAAATGAAGATAACTTGAATAAATAAATTCAGTTTATAAATCTTCCATCCATCCATCCATTTTACACCCCTTAATCCTCGTATAAATCATGATTTTGTTTATCAAGGAAAGATATGATCCAAACCTACATGACTCTTTGTTAAGCATCTGAGAATCATTATCAAAACTACTTAAATAATGCATCAGCAACTCATCCAGGAGGTCACAATAGAACCCATAACTCAACAATAAGATAGAGACTGGCCAAAAATGGCATCCACGGAAAAGTGAAAATCACTATTGATCAAAAAGAACATAAAGACGCAGAAATTATATTGATGGAAATTGATGGAAATTAATGGGAAGGAAAAATGTTCTCTGGACTGACAAGATGAAAATTGAGCTTTTTAGAAGATGTCTACCCTGTTACATCTGGTGTAAAATAAACACAGCATTTCATAAAAGCACATCATACTAAGAGTCAAACGTGGTGCTGGTGTGTAATGGTCAAGGGCTGCTCTGCTGCTTTAGGACCTGACATCTGGAACCATTAATTCTGTTGTCTGCCAGAAAATCCTGAAGGAGAATGTCTAGACATCAGTTCATGACCTCAAGGTGAAGTGCACTTAGGTTATGCAGCAGAAGAAAGATTTGAAACACACTAGCAAGTCCACCACTGAATGGCTAAAAAACAACATGAAAGTTTTGAACTGGCTTACTTAAGCTTAATCTGGATTTATGCTGTGGCATGACCTAAAACAGGCCATTCCTCCAGTGTGGCTGATTTAAGACAATTCTGCAATGAAGAGTGGGACAAACTTTCTCCACAGTGATGTGGATTCACCGCCAGTTATCGCAAACACTTGATTCAATTGATTCTACCCACCAATTGTGGCACAACAATTTATTAGCTTAAGGGGGCAAATTTTATTTCCCATTGGACTGAGAAGTTTTGGATAGCTTTTTTCTATTAATAAATGAAATAATCATTTAAAAACTACATTTTGCATTTACTTAGTTTTTCTTTGTCTAATAAAACATTTTGATAATCTGAAACATTTTAATGCAACAAATATACAAAGAAATAAGGAATCAGGAAAAGGACAAAAACTTTGTCACAGCATTGTATATGCCATGTTGTGTTATCAGTTTGTCTTTTATGTGCACCTGTATGTTTGCATATTTGTGTTACCATACCCTACATGTCAGTGCTGGTATGCATGAGTGGGCAGCGGAGAGAAAGCTACAGTAGAGCAGGTGAGGGAAAAGCAGGAATGGGCTTCATGCATATTCTGTATATACACGGATGTGTGTGTCTGCAGCTTGTCTTATTCATATGCATATAAGCATGTGTTTCATTTTATGAGTGCAAGCATTCACTTCACAGTATACATTCTATAAAAATGGTGTGTGCACATTTACAAGGTCGACCATGTGAATGTGAAAGTATTTCCATGTTCTGTGCTTGAGTTAGTATCTGTGTTTGAGGCTGTAAGATGTTAGTGAAGCTGAGTGTTTCTGCTGTGACTTTGACAGTAATGGTACTTCAGCAGGAAAGGAGAAACAGAGCACGATAATAAATCACCACTGTTTAGACTCTCCCCTGAGACACAGCGAGGGAAGGGGGAGGAGTTTTCTACAGAGATGATCAGAAAATGGAGACTGAAAGTAGAGACATGGAAATTAATTGCTATCAAAGTGGAAAATAAAGAGAGCTAGACCAAGAAAGTGGAGAGAATGAAAGAGAAATGAGACAGAATTAATCACAATTACTATATTTTTAGGTTTAATTAACATCTAATATTTAATAATCTGGTGCAGTGTGGGTGGTGCAGTGTGTAGCACTCGTGCCTCACAGCTAGAAGGTCCTGGGTTCAATCCCAACACCGGGTGGTGGGGCCTTTCTGTGTGGAGTTTGCATGTTCTCCCTGTGTTTGTGTGGATTCTCTCCAGGTACTCTGGCTTCCTCCCACAACCAAAAACATGTACTAGGCTACTTTAAATTGTCCATAGTTGTGATTGTCTGTCTGTATAGTCATGAGGTGTCAGCCTCAAATTGTGAAGCACCTAGAGATAATCACTGATTATGATTGGCGCTATACAAATTGAATTGTAATATCTTTTGACCACTTTAATTAACCGTAATCAGAACAAGTACTCTAAATGAATTTGCTTCGGAAATGATCAGTAAAGTTTCACAGCATTTCAGTTTTTACCACAGACAGATGGAGTCAGCACAAAACAGAGAGACGCTGCTGGTCTGACATCAGTGCAGCTTTGGGATGGTCTTACTGTGGCAGACGATTGAGCGAAGGCCAGAAGAACAATGCCTTCAAACATCTTTGCATTCTCCAGCAAAGTGAAAGAAAAAAACAAACAAACATGTGTACCAACAGAGGGGGTAACGATAAAGTTGGATCAGTGGGTTTATAGGAAATATGGGCTGGAAACGGTACTTACAGCTCCACTGGCAGGGTCTCATTTTACCAATTGCTTCATTTTTAATTTGACAGCATATCATGTTATATGATATGATAATTAAAGTGTGACCTTTAAAGAAATAAGCACAAGCAAAACAGAAGACAAAGAGCTAAAAGAGGCAGGACTGAAAAGAGACCCAACATTGTTATAGCTGACATAAATATGTTGCTGGCTCAGCATCATAGATGTCACATTTCATATTTACTGTGACTACTTCTGTCGAGGAGACATTAAAAATACTGATTCGGGCATAGTGTTAATCTCACAGGTTCCTTTGAATGAGACATAGTTACAGATGTATTTAAATGGACTGTAAATTATTTGATTTCATTAATGATTATGAATGAAATCATCACCAATGTGTATTCGTCAAATAGTCATCCTAATTCAATAAGCCTACACTTGTCCATGAAGTGGATGGTCTGAATTGGTCATGACGTCCTCCAGCTTCTTCTGTGTGCACCTGTCCACCGTAGCCCCTAGCTGATAATTTTTACCTTGACAGTTACACTGCTGAAACATTTGTGTGTATGTGGATGTGTATTTTTTTTCATAAAAACTCACAAATGGATACATCATTCAGTGTGTTATCTGAGTGCATATCACAAGTTCTCTTTGCCTACTTTGATCTAAGAAAGCCACATTTTATTCTGTACAGTTATCTTAATTCTACTTGTCAGGTGATTCTGTAAATACTAACCACACACACATCTGACAAATGTCCTCTGTGACCAGAGTTACAAAAACGCCCTTCGGATGAACATCACCAGTTCAAAAGAAATGGTCCTGAACTCGTGAAAAGCCTAGACCCCTCTTCAGCAGTACTGGTGGACTGGACATCAAGGTCAACATGCTATCATGGTGTACATCTGAACAACAAGAGTGACTGGTTCCCAGAACATAGATGCACTCAGTGGAAAGTGTCAGAAATGGTTATTTTTCCAAAGGAACCTCAGGTCCTTTAACATCTGCTCTAAGATGTCGCTCATATTTTACCAGTCAGTGGTTGCAAGTGTATTCCTGGACATACTGGTTAAAAAGGTTGGATCAGTGGTTGGAGGGAGGCTGGACTCACTGGAGACTG
Source organism: Pseudamia nigra (assembly GCA_029823295.1). Taxonomy (NCBI): domain Eukaryota; kingdom Metazoa; phylum Chordata; class Actinopteri; order Kurtiformes; family Apogonidae; genus Pseudamia; species Pseudamia nigra. Next base: position 2,348 of record JAQQAE010011080.1, on the reverse strand, counting down.
TGGTGGACAGATGGGCACAGAAGAAACTGGAGCACATCATGGACAACACAGACCATCCTCTTCACCCCGTTTTTTCTGCCGTGACATAATGTCTGCTGTGAAAACGTTCTATAATGAAGCTCATTAACACTTTATACAGTTTGATTATTCCCTGTTTAAGGTAATGCTTTATGCGTTTGTGTGTGTCTAACAAAATGGGAGTCCAAGTCTGCACTGAATCCTCCTTTACTAATTAAACCTGTAGTCTTTAGGGAAACATGAAGACTACAGAAAGAAATATAGAAGAATATCAATATTCTGTAAAGCTTTTGAATGTGGAACAAATTACTCCAAATGTACGTAGTAAGCTAACTCCAATAAAAATCCCGTACAGTACAAATACATGTGCTAATAATCAACTAATTGATGGCTAATAACCTTAACTGTGATAAAGAGCTAATACACTACAAATACAGTTGGAATAAGCAGTTGATTCATGACTAATATGTACACTCTATCCTAAACTGTAGCTAAATATTCATTAATACTGTATGATAGAGCAGTAAATATCAAAAATCAACAAATATATGATTCAGATGCGAGAGCTACAGTATATCATGCATGGAAACTGAAACCTTGCCGTCAGTCACTGACATATGATCGTTTCCTGGGTCCCGGCTGCAAATCCAGTGATGTGTGATCCTTTAATGTGGTCAAAGAAACAAAACACAGCCTCCTTCTCATTACAGTATACATTTTATACTGCATACACACAGATACAGATAGATTCAATCCCACATGCCTCAGCTTCACCTTTGATCTCCCTTTATCATTTACTCCCACGCTTCTATTTTCCTCATGTCTTTTCTTCTTCACTCTCTCAGCATCTCTGGCCATTGTGATCCTTGTCTACTCTTCATAACTGAATCATGCGCTTGCTGCTTTATTTACCTACTGTACATTCTATTTTCAATATGAAATAAACGCCCACTCTTTCTTGCTCACTCTTCCTCCCTCCATTCTGCTGCAGTAAGCAGTTAGATTGTTCGACAGATTGTCTCCCCCCCCCCCCTGAGAAAAACAGCTCAGACCACACACCATTTCCTTTTTACCCTCCTCACACAAACTCCACATATCAGGTGCACATTCAGTGTTGGTAACTTGCAGTGTTTTGGAAAAAAATAACAGAAGTGTAAGTGAGACAGATGAGGATGGTGAATTCTGGGAAAATGGCATTTTTATTGTAATGAAGATGGAAGAGCCAGCTTTAACTTTTCCTGGGAGTAGATAGAGGAAGGTGTGGGTAAGTGCTGTCAAAGAGGAGGGGCAGGAGTGACAGATTAAGTGTTTTTTGGTGTGATATTTTTATGTGTTTCTGGGGAAATCTGCTGTCACATTCATCAAAGTCCTCCAGGTACAATCTCAAGACAAAGCTGTCTATCAAAATCTGGTCAAATACTGTGGCTTTGTGTTATTTTCTTCACTTAGGACTCTGTATTTGTTCTGCTTTTATCGAAATGATGTTCTTTCCTGTTGCTTTGACCTGATATTCACACAGGGATCATTAAAGTTTCATCTGTCGCAATTTAATCTACTTTATGGGGTAATCTAGACATAGAGACACAAATTACAAAAATCAGAATGAATTATGATAGACCTTCACTTTACAGTGTATATTTCTGAAGACATTAGCTGCACATTAGCATTCTTCCATTACAAAATTATGAGCCAAAACAGTCAAATGCACTGCAGCTAAGTGACCCTGTAGGAATTCTGTTAAATAGATATAATTCTGATCCATCCACATTATATTCTTAGTGTGAGCCTGAGTCGACCTCTCATACAATGGATGATTTAATGAGAAGCATGAGGGATTCAGAGTGTGTAAGTTAAAGTGACGCACAGCAGTGCAGTTGGACGCTCATAACTGCATAAAATGAATCAGGACATTTTAACAGTTTTCATTTTAGTGGTAATGAATGATGCAACAGCAACAGCAATAAAACACATAGGCTATGGTCACACTGTAGGCAAAAGAGGCCAAAATCTGAATTGTTTTGTTCATAATGTGTCTCAGATCTGTTTTTACATGATGAAAAGTGCGAACAGGCAGGTTCATTGCAACTCTTCATTGCAGGTTGAGCTCATTTGAACTTCTAGAAATACGTACAGTAGGGAAACATAAGATACACTTGAATGTAGCTGTAAAATGGACGGAAGACTGCATAACTAAAAAAAGAGTAAACGAAGGTAAAAATGTAACAATTTTACAACGCTGTGACTACATGATAATAATGCAGCTGTGAGGGGGGGCACAAGCCAGTGTTCTTTCTTACGCCGGTCCCAAGCCCGGATAAATGCAGAGGGTT
>JAQQAE010011079.1:0-13786 GCA_029823295.1 Pseudamia nigra | reverse complement strand
CAAATCTTTAAAATCTGAGTTTGTAAACTTGCTTTGTCTTTGTTGGGTGAATAAAACCCCTATTTTTTTGCAAACTTCTAATCCTGTCTCGTTGTTGCCTTACTGCTTGGTCCCTAACATCCCCTTTAGTAAAGACACTTCTCTCATCCTCAATTTCCAACATCTAAGACTACAGATGTGTAGGAATGGAATAAACTCTACTCTCTGTACATCATGTACCCATGACAAAGGCCACTTTATGATTCTGCCTGATTTCAGAACTCTGGGAGTGAGAAGGGGATGTACAGTTGTAATAAAGTAAATTCAGATAAAGTTTAAATGGGGAGATCAAATAAAATAATAACATTGACTGTATGCAGGATTTCGAATTACCTACTGTCATTCGCTTTTACAAAGTAAAAAAAAAATCTATAAACGTATAAACTGTGGTTTATAACTCTTTGCCACAACACATGCCCTGAACAACTTTGTTTCCTTTTCACTTTAAAATCATTTATTTTGCGTTACAGGGTTTGCAGAATCAATTTACCCTCACACAGTGAGTGTGCTTGTCTTTTTTCTTTTAGTTGTAGTTCTACTGGCTGTGAAGAGACTACATTCAAAGCAAACATCAAAAATTTCATTTTTTATCTCCTTAATTATCAACATCTACTGTACTTAACATCTTCCATCTGAATTACTGAAGTCTATTGCAACACACGCAGCTTTTGAAAATGTAAAAAAAGAGGTGGATGTGGAGAGAAAAAAGCAAGCCGAACCATATGTATGTTATTATTAATTCATCTGATTCTTAGAGCCCAAAGATTTAAAAGGAACATGGTATGAAAACCACTCCAGTCAGTTTTTCTCCAAGCCAGTTCACTTATTTATTCATCCTTCTCTCTCGCTCTCTCTCCCACTTACGTATTCAAGGCACGTATCAACAGCAAGAAAATACAGCAACCCATGGATCTCTGCACAGTTCAACACAGCACCGAGCAGGCTTTGATGTTTTAATACATGTGGGTTTTACACTTTTGAAAAAAACAGGCACCCTTGCAATTGTCCTCCCAGAATAAGCCAAAGAACCGAACCAGTGCTTGAAAAAACCTCCCAGCTTAACCTCTGTCTTCAAGGACAGCAAACGTGAGATTGTTTTTCAGCGGTTCAGCTCTGGTACAGTACCTTCCCACACACATATACAGTCGGCCATTAAAGCACAGTTCAACTTGTCACAAACTATCACTACTGTCCAGTGACGTGCGGTGAGGTTGACCGCTGGTGAGGCACTGACTCTTTGAGAGTCAGATTTAAAATACAAATGAACCCAAAAGAGTATTTAATTCATAATTTCATTGACAACAGATAATGGGTTATGCTTTATATCCCATATCAGCATTCTTCACACAAACATAATTCATTTGAGGTTGAAATTAATTCCATTTGAGCGTATTTCAAACTAGAAATAATAAAAGTTTATGGTCTTACCTTTACTTGTACATGAAATCCATGCGCCGATCCTTTTCTAGAAAAAAGTCAGACATTTTTGTAGAAGTCGTCCTTGTTGTCCCTCAGTTTTAAAAGTCTCTCTGACCCAGTGGAGATCATTGCCAGGGATGGAAGTCGTCCTTGATCAGTCCTGTTCTGACTGTATGTTTATTTTTTTTTTCAATGCTGACAATGACCTCCCTACAGATGCTGTTGTCACTGGTACTGTCAGCACTAAAGTAACTTAGTTGCCTCAGGAACCGTCTGGTTGTTCTGGGCCAAAAAGCTGAGAAGCTGTCCAGGAGACGTTGACAAGGGCTTTTAAAATCTCTGTTTTCTTTTAGCTTTGCATTGTGTAGGCTAATGTTGAGTCTCCGCTGTTTGTTCAAGGCCATGTCTATCCGAGACACCCCAAAAGTTTTCAAAGCTATCTTGCTGAGGTTCCTCGGCAAATTCTTCATGTCACAGTATCCAGTTTGAGTCCAGACATTGTCACCTGGTGAAAATAGAAGACAGGGAAAACAGGCGATTTCTCGTAGAACATCCACACAGGCAATCTTTTCGGGCGTACCACTCTGTTTGAAAAGGACGTGTAACGTTCTTTCCCGTGGTCTGAAGCAATCCTCTCAGCTCTGGCGTTGGTCTTCCTTTTGTTATTGCCTCTTGTTTTGATTGAAAGTCTCAGATTTGCAAATTTTCTCATCTTGGAAATGTAATCTTCCATTCTGAGAAGGTGGAATTGTAAAGGAAATATAAAAAAGAAGTAAAGAACAAAGAAGATTGTAGAAAGCACAAAAATCTGTGGACTCACAACTGCCCTCTGCCATGAGTCAGGGTACTGTTTGCCTCACCCAGTGACTTTTTTACTGCGGTTTTATGATTAATCTGCGAGTCTAAACACATTACAGAAATACATTTCCTACATTATTTAGATTATGGAAAGACAGAGCATATAATCAGAGTGTTTAAAAGCATTTTATTTGCGATATACAGAGGGAGAGCAACACACTATTTGAAACGCATACCAGCGCAGTTTGTAAGTAATTACACAATCCACTGTGAGGCACAGCAAAGTGCTGCCTCAGGGCGCATCTCATCCCTGCATGTGAACGGGACATGAGGAAATTCTGCTATCCTTTGTTGAAAAATATAATTTTAATATTGGATTTGAACGGAAAAAGGGTTTATAATACATACCAGCTGACAAATATCAACATTTTTTTTTTAATTAACCTTTTCTTCTTTTCGAGATTTACAGGTGAGGCTCTGCCTCCCTTGAATGTACGTCACTGCAACTGTTGCTTCAGAAAAATGATGAAATAAAAATGATTTGGAATTTGGTTTTATAAGAACAGCCAGTTTTAAAACATTTTTGCAACAATCTGCTTCGTGTTTCTGTTATTTCCATGAACATAAATAGCAGCGTCAGTTTGTTCCTTGGGACTCACATTACAAAGAAATCATTATGAACTTCCATAATGTCTTTATTTCTCACTAAAAATAAATCCACATATGACACCATGTATGTTTCTATTATTGTTAATGACAGAAAATGTATAAAAATGAAGACTGAACTGATTTTGTACATCTGGATTTAATGTGAAATACAGAATAAGCAGTAAATGAACAAAAACAAAAAAGGAACAAAAGTAACAGACAGAAAGAAAGAAAAAAATGATCAACAAAATGAACATCAGTGAACAAAACTGAACTAAACAATTAAGGAAATGAACACAAAGAACAAAAGTAACTTTCTGATGAGTAAAGGAAACAAAAATAGACAAAAATGAGCAAAGTATTCAACAAAATGAGCAAAATAATCACAAAAATGAACAAAATGAAACAAAAACAAGGTCACTGGTCAACAAAGAAAAGAAGAATTAACACAAATAACCAAAATAATCAACAAAATGCACAAAAACCCCAAAATAAGTGAATATCAGGCAGTAAAACAGAACAATACAATCAAAAAATGAAGGAAATGAAACAAAAACCAACTTATTGATCAAAAAAACAAACAAAAATTGTTAACAATGAACAAAATATGCAACAAAATTAGCAAAAAAAAAAAATCAACAAAGTGAACATCAAAGAAGAAAAAGTGAACAAAACAATCAAAAATCAAAAAAAGTACTCAAAATGAGATTATTGATCAACACAGCAAACAACATGTTGCAAAAATGAACAAAGTAATCAACAAAACAAATAAAATATTCAACAAAATGCACAAAGAATAAGCAAAATAATCAACAAACTGAACATCAATGAACAAAATCTGAGCAAAACAATCAAGAAAATTGACAAAAAGAAACAGCTTGGGGCTTATTAATCAACAAAGCAAACAAAAATGGCCACAAATGAACAAAAACAAAACAACAAAATCAACAAAAATGAGCAAAATAGTCAACAAAATGAACATTAGTGAAGAAAAACTAAAGAAATCAATCACTGAAATGAAGAAAACAAACAAAAAGGACAACAAAGCAAACAAAAATCAACAAAATAATCAACTAAATGAACAAGTAGAGCCTACACCTGGTAAAGCTCAATGTCCAAAAAAAGTGCATTCAACAATTGATTTGGATCGCCACCAAAATAAGAGACTAGCTTGGAAATGGTACTCAGAAGTACCATAATAAATTTGATTAAATACAATGAAATTGTGGGTGTAACCCTCAAAAAATGTTGCATGATCCAGAATCTGATCTGTATTCTGTCATAGAGTAAAGCAGTGAGATGAAACAAAACAGCACGTAGCATTTGATCAAAATCGATCCTTTCGTTTCTGAGTTATGTTGGTCCGAAACAAACGCAAAAGTATGAACTCAGCAAGTCATCTGACTGAAGGAATAAATTAGTCACAAAATTAAAAAAAAGAACTCATTAAAAAAGTCCTATTACCCTTGATCTTAAATTAAAGAAAGGCTGGGGTAATGAAGCAGTCTACTGGCCTAAAATCCCAATGGTTTGCTTTGAATGATGTATTTTGGATTGTGTGTACTGCTGCTTCAGAATAGTTCCACACAGACGTAGCCATCCTGTTGGACACAATCCTGTCTTTTCTTTCACAATTTTCACACAGGATCCCTTCCAACAGCTGTCCCACTACTGTGTGTGCTGTGGCCGCCAACTACCAATCACATCACCCAGGAGATCAGCCATAATGAATTAAATCCGAATTAAACAAGCAGATGAACACCAGACACTGGCCTATTTCCACGTGGCTGAGACGGCAGCGCAGACAGACAGGTGTCAGGTCAAATGTGTCGCCTACAACATGATGTGCCTCAGTTTGGTGTTTGAATAACTGCTGGGAATATGTAAAATGCTAAGCACAAGTGAATATTTTTCCAACATTTCTAATTTTATGCTTTCCAATTTTCTGAATATTGCAGCGTAATTGAGTGCAGAAGTTAATGCAAGCTTATGAAAACAAAACTCTACAAAACTCAGTTATATTTACACATTTTTGTACATTATTATATGCCTGGTATGTGTAGACATAAGCAGATACTTTAAAATTTAATATGCTTCCTCCTATTGTTCATCTTCTGTAATTTGATAACATATTTTGGCATCCTGCAGTTTGAAAGACATGCAGATCACCAAACAAGCTGTAACAATGGTAACCAAAACTGTAAACAAAAACCCATTGATTTCCATTGGTAAGCTATCATAAAAATTATAAAATCCATGCTCTCTACAGAGCCAGATGGATATGGCAGAACATTTAAACTGGTCACAAGACATCATACTTTATTGTGCTGACATGGCATCTAAATATCCAGTGCAATATTGTAGACAGATATAGGGACAAGTCTGCAGATTGTAAATACAGGGACACATCTGCAGCATATAATGAGTCTATTCCGAATGTCTGCGGAATTTTTGTAGTTTGTTTCATTAAACATAAAATGTTTCAATAGCAAACACACTAATCAAACAAGGGGTTTTACATTTAAATATATGAATAATTAAACAAATAAAATTACTAGTTGAATGTTTTGTAGTAGGATACAAACACTTGCCCAACATACATGAATTCAATCTATGTGTTACAATCCCGTTTCCATAGGTGTGGTTTTCAGCTAGGGTTTCATGTTTCAGAGGATGTGGGCATGGTTTGTGAACGCCCTCTCATTAGCGGATTGGAAACAGCTGTTTGAAGAGGAGGTGATAAAGCAGCCGATGGGATACAACGGCTGGAGAGTGGTGAAGTAATTAGGACCGAGATGCACATAGACCAGGTGGAGAATCTAGAGAAGAAACAGAGCCGAGAGAACGGAGCCATATCGACTTACGGACAGAAAATCGAAAATATACGACCTTGTGGAACTTTGAATGACAGCCAAGCGGCCCAGGAGCGGGTTGGCTGTTCCATCGGAACAAAGTACGTGGACCGCCGGACAGATGGACTCTTCGGGTGTGATTCGCCGGACCCATAAGCAGACATGTTGGGTGAGTTTGCAGCCACACACCTCATCCTCCGACAGGTTGGGGACAAATACATCACCCAGGGAACACAACTCAGGTTGTGTACTCACACGGAGGGTCTGGGGACGGTTTAGTTATGGAGGTGCTGTCTTGGGACCTTAAAGAGTTGAAATATGGCTAAGCTAGCCTGCCCTTCTTTAACACTATGCCATCAAAGAATCCGTAGGTCAATACACTTAAAGGTTCAATATGTAAAATTCACCTGTGCTTACGCTGGGAGCTACTGTGTCATTAGTTCCATAATTATGCTAATGACTGTCTATGACAATTTCAGTTGCTTTTTTTCAGGATATGACAGATGCCCTGGGGAATGACTCAGACTATTAATTAAAGTTGATTAAAAAATAACTTAGAGTTATAATAACACTGGGGCTCCAAAAATTCTTAAATGGATTTTACCCTAAAATTACTAACTGAATACATCATGGTGTAAAGCATTTCAATTGGATAATTTAATACTGTAAGGGCTCTGGTGGTCCATCTTTTGCTCTACTATACAGATATACATGCAAATGCCTGTCATGCTAGGCTTTGATTTGGAATGAGTCAGACTTTCCTAGCGTCTGTTTATTTCATAAAACATTTTCACAGCCCTACTGCCGCTGTGGGTAAAAGGTTACACGAACAAAACTTAAAATGACAATCCTTGATGTTTCGCTCAGTAAGCGAGTGTTCAGCATTACTCTACCCATAAGTCCCCATGACCTGTTGCACTCCTACAGCGCCATCACACTTATCCAAATATGGTCACTTATGGCATTTGGCTCCAAAATGGTGCCCAGGTAAGCTAATCACAACCTGGCTGTCCTTAAATTTGCAGTTCAGGAGCCAATGGGCAGCGTAATGGTTACAAATATATACAGTGTATGGATTCAGGTGAGCACACTAGCACAAACAAAATGTATCTACTGAACCTTTAAAAAGATCATACAATTTCTGCTGATTTTTTTTTTACATGTTTCAGGGTAGATTCGATTAAATTAATTATCCATGCCCTGATACCACCAAACAATAATTTGGACAGGTGCACTTATGAGTTCCATTTGGACATGTAGTATCATATTTTTATTTTATATACAGTAAGTGGGACTGAATCTTAAAACTGAGTGCACCTCACACCATGAGTGAGCTTCACTATTAGCATAAAAAGGTATATTAAAACACTTACTCTCTTTCAGATGTTTGAGTGAATGGTCAATGGATCAATAGGATTTCAGCAGAGCATACACGCTGTCCACGCTGAAGGAATCCCCAGGGAGGGGAAAAAGACATCCAAGCAAAACAATGTCTAATGATAATTAAAAATCCAAACATTAGTCTACAGAAGATCATTAGCACGGAGGTGATACCATATTATGTACAGTAATTACAGAATTGCCTAGCAGATGAAAAATGTTAATGCAGCTTTAAGCAGTTGCATGATAAAATGTACACTATGGGCCAAAAGTCTTAGAACACTCCAGTTTTTCCAATTTTTGTTGAAATTTAAGCAGTTCAAGTTCACTGAATAGCTTGAAATTGTACAAAGATAAGTGATGAAATGCCAGAAGTAAAAAAAAGTTAAAGTTAACCAAAACTGAAAAATAATGTACATTATTTTGTGTACAGTTGTGTACATAACGTACATTTCAGAACATTACAAAAAGGCCTTTTTCAGGGAACAAGTCATGGGTTAACAATTTAAAGCTGTTTGTTCTGCACCAGTGGAGGTTGACCAAAAATTGAAAGATTTGTGTACTTTATTTTCCGGATTAAAAGTCGTGGTTTTTTTGCATAATCGGGCGAGGGGAGCGACAAATACATCGGCGCGACTTGTATTTTGAATAAATTCGACTATAGGGTGTTTTTAACACTGACAGTCGCGAGCTCTCCCCTTCTGGCTTGAGAACAAATGCGACCTGTTCTGCAGAGCGACTAATACACGTTTTTTTCTTCTTCATTATGCATTTTTTGGCTCATGCGACTAACATACTGGCACGACATATCACCCGGATAATATGGTAACTAATTCCAGCAGGTGTCCCAAGTTTACTTGATTAAGTAAAACCCCCTCTGTCTGCATAAAAGCAGTGTTGGAACATACTGTGGAACCATGCCCTTGTTAGCATTATTTGAACAGTATTGTACTGCACAAAGCATTGTGTTGCTATGAAGATGCTGTGAAAAGGGCAATTAACAATGGAAGAGAGACAGACCATCATAACACTTAACACAGAAGAAGTCTGGCAGACAGGAAGCCACGACAGAATCAGAAGACAAGCTTCTGAGAGGCAACAGCTTGCAGTTTTTGGTAACCTTACTTTTAATTAACCTCTGTACCATTTCAAGCGATTCATTGGACTTGACCAAAGGAAAAAAAAAGAAACAAAACTGGAAAATAGTGCAGTGTTCTAAAACTTTTGACCAGTAGTGTATATAAGCAAACAACATAAGTATTTTCAGGATTCTGTCAGTCAGAGCAGTGTAGCTGCCATACAGATGTAAAAAATGAACTTTGACTCGGAAATCTGTCGTTGTAGCCTGGTTAGTAGTGATAATGGATGATTATAATTCAGCATTTTGGTTTTAGACTATGAAGGGATTGTGCAAATTTAGGGCAAACGAGGCAGACCACTTTTAGGCTCCGTGGGGATTATGGGTGCAGGTGGGAACGTGCAGAACTAGCACATGGACATGTGATTTCATTATGGAGAGGAGGGGAAGGGTGTGGGATACATGAGGTGATGAAGAAAAAAATAAGTGTGTGTATGTGCTGAAAGTTCAAACATTTGCCAATAAAGTAGAAAACTACAGCCATGGTATTGACAGAGTTATTTTGTAATTGTCAGAACTTGGCCGGTGAAGTCAGCATCTTGAAGGGGTTTGCCCAGCAGATGCCAGGAGTCTGCAAAAAAGCCAGTATTTTCCAGTTATTTCCATATGGTGCAGACTAATAACCACTACTGCATGGTCCTGTATCCACCCTGCTCGGGCAGATTGACGGTGGGCCAAAGCCCCCCAGTTTGGAGCAGATGGTAGACGTCCAACTCCTGACAGAGACTTGTTGATTAGTCCAAGTGTCTAATGAAACAAACAGTAAACAAAAACTGAGCCAGCGGGGCATCAGATGTGTGTGCACTTAAACCTGGTACCACGTGTCTCCTTATCACTGGTAGGTGATAAAATGTCATCACACTGTTTTAGATGGTGATAGTTATATTTAGTGTGTCATGCAGTACATTTTTCTTACGTTACAGTTACTAGATAAAAGCACTGTCAGCATGTTTTACATTTTTTTCATGTTGTTAATTAAGTTTTCATAAGGCACTAATTTATACATTTTGAATATGGCATTACAATTTGTGCATAAAAATGAACAAAGATAAGAGATGTGTTTTCTTATTTCACTTCTTTATGTTTATGAAGTTTTTTTGCATCTTTATTTTACATCACTTTAATGTCATCTTTTATGAAATTTGTCATTTTGCATCCTAAATGTTCTTGTTACATCCAGAGGTGGGTAGTACTTAAGTACATTTACTCAGTTGAATATAATTGAGTCATATTTTCCTAGAAATGGACTTCTGATAGTAATTGTCTTACTTGGTTACCTTTACGGTGACAAAAATGTACTGATCAGTTACATTTGGCCACAGCTCAATGAGGAGTAAAATGAAGAAAACAATGAAAAAAAAACATGCGAACCACCAAATGAGGACAAAATTAACAAAATAATAAAGTAATTTAGCAAAAAAAGGAACCAAAGACATTATAAATGAACAAAATAAATAACAAAATGAGCAAAAGAGATGAAAAAACAATCACATAGATTAAAAAATGTACAACATAACCAACAAAAATAAAAAATATAACAACAAATATGCAAGAATAAGAAACAAAATAAGCAAGACAAGTAAATTAAGAAAGGATCAACACAACCAATAAATTGGAACCAAAAGCAAGAAAATGCTCAATAAAATGAACAAAAATGAACAGAATAATCAAATGAGTAAGCAAAAAAAAAGTCAGCATAAGCAATAAATCTTGCAATAAGTATATTTTGGGGTCATTATTTTTTTGTTTAATTTTTGACAGTAAACAGAATTGAACATCATATACTTTTTACATTTACCTGCTACTGAATCTGTTACTTTAATAATGTGAGATAAGTAAAAGGAAAGTTACTCACTACTTGAGTCATTTTAATGATGCTTTTACTTTGAGTACTTCTACTTGAGTCATAAAAATTTTGAAACAACAGTACTTTTGAGTGCTGTTTCCATCTGCTGTACAGTGGTTGCACCAGTGTCTGTCGGTTGGTTTGTCTGTTAATTTGGAGGGGAGAACTTGGGCCAAAGAAGACTCCAGTAACTTCTGGTGCAGATCCACTCAAAGGGCCAGATCAAGAAATTTTTTTAATCACTTTATTCAACATTGAGAGACAGGGTGTTTTTAGACATTTTTGGTAATACCTCATCAATTATTGCAGGAATCTTGTTAAAATTAAGAGATATTAACTCCTTCAAGTTACAGACAGACAGATCTGTCTGTCTGTGACTTGAAATTACTTCTGCATGAGCCTAACTGAACAGCCTCAGTCATTGTTCACTGGTTAAAACATAATATATTTATAGTTTTCTTCTACACAGTAGATTTTTTTTGGAAAATGTCTTTTTAAAAATAGTGGGTATGTAGAATGACCCTAGGGCTGACCTGGCAGCTCATAAGAGGCGATCGAAGGCCAACACATCATCTTGTGGAAAAGATCCTGCTTCCCTACCTCAAGCCACAACGTAAAATAATGGACTTTACAGGCTTTGTGGCATGAATCAGAACCAGAACCAGAGGAGGGCGGCTCCTACGTGAAGACACACTCACTTATGAGTGAATCAGCTACGGCACTCCAGATGACAACGACCAAGTAGTTACATAAGTATTTTTCCAAGCAGTTTAATAGTTTGATATGGGGGATCAGATATTGAAGATTTTATCTCTTGTCATGTACAAGTGCTTTTTAGAAAACAAAAAAGAAAACTATACAAAAAGCGGAGCCAGCTGGGAGACAGAGGCTGCGTGGGTGAGGCGGAGATGGCAGAGGCGAGTTTGAATGCCACTCAGGAATTCCCTTTGACTATACAGAGCAAAGCTGCAAGACAAGACGGATGCTCACGTAGCTTATATAAAAAATATGACAACTCACTCATGAAAGGGTCAGAATAAAGAAAATAGCAAACAGAAAAGAGGCTTCAAGGCACGGAACCATATGATTGAACAGTGACTCAGTCACTTATTGACGTCACATTTATACAACAGCTCGGTGTGTTATGAAAGTTAGCCTCATAGGTGTAGATTTCAGTGAAAATGGGGGATTTGTCCCCCTCAATATCAGTAAAATGTGCATTTGCCCCTCCAATAAAACATGTCACGCTGAATGATTTGCAGCTTGATTGTCTCCTGCTTTACATCAGTAATGCCAATTTCGCTCAGTGCTGGATTAATTTCTTTTTCTTGATTATTTGATTGAATTATATTGATTCTTAGAAGATTTTGTTAATCTTGATTTAGCTTTATGTTAAAATGAGGTAAATCTTCATTATGTACCTGTAGGTTATTATCGTGTATTTAAGGACAGAATGCAATAAAATGTTCTGTGGATTCATTTACCACAGATTAAAATATGTAGTTGTTATGTCAGTTTGGTATGGATTTTCATTTTAGTTTATGTTGCTGCTTCCGTTTGTTGATGGCTTTACTGATTTTAAGTTAATCTTGTCCCGTTTCATTCAGTTTGTTTTTCCTTCATCTTTTAGATAATTTTGTTCATTTTTCTTGGAATATATGGTATATTTTTGCACACTTTGCTTCTTATTTTTGCTCATTTGTTTATTTCATTAATTTCTTGATTATTTTTGTTCGCTTGATTATTTTGTTCAATTTTACTCATTTTCTTGACTATTTTGAGTATTGTGTTGACTGTGCGTATTGGCTCGACTATGTTGATTTTTGTTGATTTTTATTGAGCATTCTGTTTATTTTCACAAATTTTGTTAATGATTTAGTGTCTTTTCACTCATTTTCTTCATTATTTTGTTCTTATTTGATGATTTTCTTTAATATTTTGTTTCTTTTCACTCACTTTCTTCAGTATTTTGTTCATATCTAATCATTTTCTTGATATTTTTCTTTTCATTCATTTTCTTCATTATTTTGTTCATTTTTAATAATTTTCTTGATTATTTTGTTAATTTTTACTACTTTCATAATTGTTTTACTAATTTCTATCATTTTCATAACTATTTTCAAAATTTTGTTTATTATTTTATTTTTTGCCAATTTTATGTATTACTTTGTTCATTTTTACTCATTTTCTGAATTATTTTGTTCATATTTACTCATTTTCTGAATTATTTTGTTTATTTTTACTCATTTTCTTGATTATTATGACCCCTCAAATATTCAGACAAAACCTACCCCCCCGGTCACGCTTAAGTCTGCATTACAAACAAAGCTCAGTGTTATGTGTCACATTTATCCCAAAAACAAAATATTGTCCTCCTTCCTTTGTCCCTAGCTTTGTTTTTCTTCAATTTGTGGTTCTTCACCTGAACAAAAGGCTCACAACTCATCTGCACCTTCTCAGCTCTTGTCACTCATTCCCACGGAGCCAAATGTTCAGCCAGACGAAAGCTCAGGCACGTCAGAGCCTAATAAGTGACTAAATCACATGCACAAGCAGCAACAACCAGAGACGCAAAGCAGCCACTAAAGTGAACCCTAACCCTAACCAGCTCGAGAACATACACTGAATAGCAAAAGGGGAAAAGAAAGGGTGTTGTGCTGTTTCAGTGTAAAACCTGTAGGAGGGGTTCCTTCTGCACATCCTCATGCAGCGTGGATTAGAGACGGCACTGCTGTAAGGAATCAGTGCATTCAAGCAGCAATGAAGAGAGTAGAGCTAGCTGATTAAATTTGTATGCACACACTGCTGTACGTTAAAGGCAAGGTACATCCAAATATAACTTCAAATTTAGTTCTCCTCCAGTTGTTCAGAACTCAACTTTTCTCACAAGGGCATGTCTATGTATATAAGGTTCCGTATTGACCCTGTCAAGCCATGTGAGCCAAAATTTGAAGTACTGTAGGAGAAATATTCAAACAAGGATCATTAAAAAACACACTTTGAGCTTCTCTCCAGTGGGTCAGCATTTCTCTCTGTTACATAACTGTCTGTCCCCTACATCTAGAGACATTTCAGTGCTGCTTTATTCCACTGGCTTATCTCTGCTGACTCTAAGTCAGTGCTGGATGTGTGTGGATCTACTGTATGCATTCGTGCATGTGTGTCAGCTTTATTATGCATGCATTTGTAGACCCCCACAGCTGCAAAAAATTTGGATTTCTATTAAAAAGGTTACGGTGAAGTTACACATGTAAGTGCAAGCTGCACAAGATACACACACACATACACTGACCTAATTAAGTGGATGATGTGTCTGCACACTAATAGAGGTTAATATCATCAGCTCAGACAAACAACAGCTGGAAAAAGGTCTATAAACAGGAATCACATAGGGAGTTTACTATGGCTTCAGTAACATATAAATTAGTAGCGCACGTTCAAATGAATCCCTTCACTACCTTCTTTAGAATGTTCACGTATACAGTGGTACCTCGGACGACGAGTTTAATCCGTTCCGGCGTCACACTCGGTATCCAAATTTCTCGTTATCCGAAGAGACTTTTTCCATAGGAAAATATGTAAAACCAATTACAGTGGTACCTCGCATAAAGAGCTCTTCTGATAACGAGAAATTCGCATAGCGTGGAAAAAATTGGCAAAAAAATC
>JAQQAE010011078.1:0-13786 GCA_029823295.1 Pseudamia nigra | reverse complement strand
TTTTCAAATAATAATAATAATGAATAAATGTGCACGTAGGGGTGTGTAATACATACTTTATATGGGAGTTTGTCATGGGCCCAAAACGGATGAATTGGTTTTACGTGTATTCCTATGGAAAAAGTCTGTTCTGATAACGAGAAATTTGGATTCCAAGCGTGACGCCGGAACGGATTAAACTCGTCTGAGGTACCACTGTATATCAAAAATTAACAAAACAAGCAATAAATCAACAAGAAGAAGAACAATGAACTACATAATGAACAATAATTAAGATTAAGCTGATGCAAATAATCTACAAAATAAATAAAATAATCAAGAACATGAACAACAATAAACAATACAATAGCAGACCAAAAATGAGAAAACAAGGAAAATGAACAAAAATAAGCAAAATTCTGCGCAAAATTATGAAAAACAAAAATCTTGCAAGATTGAGACAAACTAACTGAAAGAATCAGGACAATGAACAAAAAAATCCCAATAATGACTAAAATAATAGCAATAATGATGATGATGATCAAAATGGATAAAAATCAACACAATATATAAGAAAAGTACCAAAATAGGCAGTTAAATGAATATAAACAAAAAATGAACAATGAGTCAAGTAATGCACAAACATAATCCCGGAAAGGAATCAAAATTAATAAAATAATTTAATAAATGAACAAAAATAAACAAAACTTCAACCAAACAATCTGCAACATGAGAGAAATTAGCAAGAAATGAACAAAAATAATCAATAAATTGTGCAAAAATGAACAAAATAATCAAGAATGTTGCCAGGTAAAACATACATCATAGTGTATGTCATGTAATATGTAAAGGGTTGGAATATTTGTTGCAGCTCTAGACATTTTTTTCATTTTCTGTCCAAAAAAGGCTCTTTAGACTGTTCGTGTTGCCGACCCCTTCCCTATCCCAATGCTTATTGGTGAAAAAAGATACAACTTGCAGAAGATGATTTGATTCACACAGCTCGTTGTACTAGCTGCAAAGCCACACCCCCACAAGGACCCCCTCTTTGTCTGCCATGTAGAAAAAATATGCTCAGCCACGCACCACTACCCAAACCATTTCATGAGATTCTAGGACTTGTAAATGCTGCTCTGCTCTGGGATTTTCTACTTCCCTCCACACCGCCACTGCCGTCAGTCTGCATTGCAGAATCAAACACTAGCTGGGAATTGAACAAATTATTCTGCTGATGGCAAAAAAAAAAAAAAAATCCAACCATTCTTGTTGCAAAGCAGAAATGAGAGCATCATGAGAAATATGACCACATCAGAATCAGCTCACCTGCCTTTCATGGAGAAGCTGATCCCTGTCTCTTCATGAATATTATTTGATGAAAACAAACAAACTGGCATGGAAGGGTTTTGTGCCATTCCGCATTATTCTCTTCAAGCTATAACAAGATGAATATGAGCACTGAGATGAGAGTTTTAGGACTTAGAATAATGGATCTCTAATTTAGCGGGTGTAATTGAGTATTCTTGTCTGCTGTTGTCTTTTCGATTCAGGCCATTTAGCATGTTGTTATAAAAATGACCCAATTAATTTGATTAAGGAAACTAAGGTTCAAGACACACAGTGGGAACATGAGTAGAATGGCAAAGAGTATGGAGGGGATGCTAATGAGGTGTAATTTAATGAGGGATATGTGTATGAAGAAGTTTGTGTGCATGCATGTTACATACAAAGGCTTTGGACAGTGATGAAACCTGCAGGAATTGACTTTATGGTGTTTGCAGGGGAATGATCAATTACATAGCAGCACAAATTGAAACAATAGTATGAAAACAAAACAGGAAGCAGAGCTGAACACTTTTTGGCACTGGTTGTCTGCAACAACATACAAAACGGGCACTGAGGTTTCATACATATAATTCACAAACCACCTCTGCTTGAAAATGGAGCAAAAAGGTGGAGAAATGTTTTGCACAAATCTGAGCAAACTCCTGCTTAGGTATGTGCATCCTGCGTCTGTCTCATTTTGTCTGAATGACACTTAAATTCCGCCTGCTGCACAAATATAATTAATTTAAAATGGTGCCATTTTTTCCAGAATATTCCTGCCCTAGGTATGAATTATCATAATGGTTCCTTGTGCCAATACCACACAGTCCGCTCGCACAAACAGTGTGATGCACTTGCTCTGGTCCTCTCCGAGCCCTCCTTCCCACGACCCGCCCACCATCTCGGGACTGGAGTCACGTGGTCCACCACCTAGCGGCTCTGCGAGCCGACACAGCCACAAATCAAACTCACCCACCGCCCGGTGAAGACAGGGAGGAAGATGAGAAACAGAGACACGCGAACGCACTGAAACATCCAGACGACGCTCGTGGGCTGCAATGGACGTTCAATAAGGGATTTCCGCTTCTCTCTTCCAAAACGCTCGCCCCGTTGCCCAGAGAGATACTGCAAAGCGTCTGAACAGGACGGGAGATGAGACTCCTGGTGTTCGGGAGCCTTTCTCTGTGTGATCGCAAACAGTCCGCGTGCGAGACGCGGAGCGTGGAAGGTGCACGGGACGCGGGGCGCACAGCTCCCAGCCGCAACACCTGAACTGTGGATTGAATATTTTTCTGTTTTTCAGTCTGTCAGAGGTCTTAATCATGAGGGTTATTTCTGCAAACTTATTAGCGCTGCTATTCATGTGCGCGATTGCAAGTGTTTTCTACGTGTGGAGCGCACTGGAGAGCCGTTTGGAGCGACACAAAAGAAGGCTCCTGGTGCCGGGGATGGGGTCTTTTCACCAAGGTCTCCCTACGGACCTCTCCGCTAAAACTTTCCGAGCATTGCTCGCTGTCCCTGCGGCTCAGAAATCTCACTTGGGAGGCGGAATAGAGGCTCACAACCGCACAGATCAGACTGGCTCTGTAGGAAGTCGACATTACCATGTGAATGGATATAACAAGAGGTCATCGCAACGGGAGGGCCCGCTCAAGTCAGGTCCCCCCGTGGAGGATGGGATATTTTGGAGTGAATGGCTGGATGATCTTCTACCGTTAGGCTTCACAGAGGAATATGCACGGGCTTGGCGAGAGAAAGCAAGGGCAAACCGGATAGTGAAGCTGGAGCCGGGATGCGGCAGGATATCCAATCAGCTCGCTACTTTGGCAGATGGTACCAAAGCGTGTGTGCGTTACGGGATAAATGCGGATCAGGTGCAAGGTGAAACTTTGACATATTATCTTGCGACTTTGCTCGGCATAACAAACGTCCCTCCTCTAATCCTGTCCCAGCTGAACACCGACAGCGAACAATGGGAAAGCGTTCGGACACGAGTGGAGGGGTTACAGTGGAGCGACCGGGCTGTGGTTTCTCTCACGCAGTGGGTCTCAAACCTGAGTGGGGTGGTCACACCTGCGCCGCTCAGACAGGAGAGCAGCGGGCTGCATCCTGTGCCGGAGGAGCTCTGGAATAAAACCACCACGGAGCTGCTGGAGCTAATGCAGTGGACAGACCTGATCATATTTGACTATCTGACTGCAAACTTTGACAGACTGGTTAGTAATCTGTTCAGCTTGCAGTGGGATTCCCGCGTCATGGAGAGAGACACCAACAACCTCCTCAAAACGCCCCGTGGTGACCTCGTATTTATAGACAACGAGGCCGGACTCGTGCACGGGTTTCGGGTCCTAAACATGTGGGAGAAATATCACAATACAGTGCTGAACTCAGTGTGTGTGTTTAGAAAAAGGACCACGCAGCGTGTGGCAGAGCTGCACAGGCGCACAGACTCCAGGAAAAGGTTGCTGGAGCTCTACAGAGACAGCGAGCCTTTGTCCTTACAGTTAGGATTTCTCTCCGATGAACACGCCGGTGTCCTCCAAGACAGAATAGACACATTATACAAACACATTTTGCACTGCAAAGGAAAGTACAGCCAGCTGTGAACACTGAGCACACACGGGTGATGGATCTGTCCTCTGCACAGCCTGGCCAGTGCTAAACTGATGCGCATTACACAAACTGTCTTGAATATCTAGCTGAACTACCTCTTGTGAATAGCATAGTTGCCTACTTTATAAATAATACTAATTTGACACGTTTATAAGCTCCCTCTTAAGATTTTCACTCTATTCCTCACAGGGAGGAATGATTAAGACCAGTTTGTGTTGTCTTATCTCCTTCCACTAATGCTTGCCTAATGTGCAAATCAAATGTAAAGAGCAGGTTATATTTGTGACCAGGGGATTATTACACAGCCCTTCATATGTCTGTTTCAACTTGCCTTGTGCTCAGTAATCTTAATGACAAATTCCTAAGCCTTAATATAAGTTGTCCCTTGAATACTGTTTTTCGGTTGTCATCTGCTCCATTTATAGAAGTGATTTGCACACTCATTAATCACCGCTAGCACCTGCACTCCTGTAATTCTGTTTAGTTTGCATATTCAGCCTTAAAGTCATACATGTAACATATTCACTGTACATATTGTAAAGTATATTGTAAATATGAGCTGTTTTGAACATCTGATGCTCCGCTAATTTAATGTGCATTGTAACATTCCAAATTCTCATGTCTTTTTTGATAAATACACTGTAATTTAAGATAACTGCTGTCAGACTATGTGTTTTGTGTACAGTCTGTATTTAATTGCCTTATTAGAGTGCATCAAATGTATATTACCCTAGTGTATATGAGGCACAGGGATTTTTGAAGGCTCTGTATTTGCTCATTACAGTGCTCTCATTGTGCTAAAGAAATATCTCATACGAGCACACTGTTCCCCAGGAGCCATTCTGTCAGCCACAGGCAGGCTACAACAGGAAGGCCTCATCCCCTTAATAATTTCAGCCAGAATGATGAACTAACAGAGACAACTGGCATCATTTGACATCCAATGAAAAAGAGTTTTACTGCTCCCTAACTGTATCAGAACTTCATCATTTAGAGGGCCAGGAGACAGACTGCAAATCATTGTACTCGCAAAAACTGTATACTTTGGGCCAAGGCTTGATGCCTTATTAGTTCAGTCTTCTGAGTTGAACGGTACGAGAGTTTCCTTTGTGGCTCCGTGAGCTGTCGAAAGTCTAAGCCCACAATTAGTTAGAGCTTTGTCCCTAGAGGAGAGCTTTGTTTTAATGTATGCTCGAGCAGTGTGTAAGGTCTGTATATGTAATGCTGTGCAGGCAGATGCATCAGACTGACTTATATGCTTTCACTTCACATCAGCCTATGAAAGCATCTTTTCCTTATTAGCTCCACTAACAGCCTAGATCTGTCTCTGATTTCTGGTTCTAGCCTTACAGCCACATCAGAGGAATGTCAATGATAGGTTTTGGTGACATAATTCTTCTCAGCCCTGTTCTTTATCCTACACTTTTGTTGTAGAACATCTGAACTTCAGGTTACACTTCCACAGAAAAAGGCAACTTGTTTCCAGCTTTTTTTTCCCAGCATATGCGTGACTTACAGTACAGTGTGTGTCAGTGATTGGTGTTTTTCATTGCTGGGTTACTTTTAACTGGCAGAGATAGAGCCAAGCTCAAAGCTGTTGTACCTAGAGGCTTTTCCACACTAAGTGCCTGCTACTGCTGTAATAAGGACTTGGGATCAATATGTGCACTGATGGTGTATAGGGAAAAGCAGGTCATGTTGATGTGCTTGTTGCTGGGTGTATGCGAGCATGTGTGAGTTGGGTGGGTTTAGAAAGAGAGAGTGCAGCTGGGCATCATGCTCTAAGCATGTGTGTTAATGCTGAACACAGCATAGAGATTTACGACTGACTGCAGACACTAGGGATTAAAGACAAAGCTGAACGGAGGTCTGCATGTCTAAACCAGACTTGCAACCCTTCCTCCTTTCCTGCCACGCACAATTTCCCCCTTTCCGTATTTCACCTGCATTTCAGCCATACTACCGCACATCTGTCTTTACTGGTGATGTGTCAGTGTCAACCTCAATAGTCAACTAAAGAGAAAAGGAAACTTTAATTTTCTTAATTAGTTTTTTGAAGAACCCCCTTACACAAGAAATGCATTTGTTACCTGCGACTTCACCAGCTGTAATCACACTAATGGAGGATATCAAAGAGGTTGTTGAATCACCCTTTTAACTGTTCACATATGTTCCACCCTCACTGTTCCTGCTCGTCAACTCACATCCTATCCCACCCATTTATTTTTCATCCACAGGCAGAATAAAAAATCTTCATGCACATAAATTTATGACATGGACTAATGACTGAAACTTGTCCTGACTCATGGCACCAGCACAGCAGGTTATTATTATTTAGTAAATTGCCATTCCATTACTGATATCCATATAAATACCTGCAGTCTGGTTCTTTCCAGATGTTCTTGCTTTGTGTTTCAATAGGTTGAATCACTGACCGTCACACAGCCAGGGGCCCACAGCAGGTTCAAGCATATATCCCAGGTATTTGCCTCGTTTTTGTGCACATTGCAAACATTCCGGAGGAGCTGAGGGCAGATCATCTCCATGGACACAATCACAAATGCATGTAGACACTTCCCAGGCAATAATCTGGCAAGTATAAGGAAACCCAGCTGTGCACATAAACTGTTGTCTAAGTTGGATCATTGTTTTACTTGAACTCCTACTTTTGAAGTGTAACAAAAAGTGAGAATTTTCATAAATATAGAGAGAAAACAACCTTTGACACAGTATCATTGCCAAATTGCTGATATCAGAAACCAACCAAGAATGGTGTATTCTGAAAAACTAGAAAGCAGTCAGACTTCCACCAAGGCAGCTCAGTTTCTCTTCAGAGTGAAAACCTACCATTATCATTTGAACCCATGCTCATTTCCTCCATAACGTTATTGCACCAAAAGTAATGTTCATATGTATATTTGACCCTCATTATTGGATTCTTTGACCATGAAAACCTACCATTAGCATTTGGAATCACATGTACAATACTGTAGTTATTCACAAAAAATAATATTTCCATAATGGTGGATTTTTTCTGGATTTCGCTTTGTAAATGTTGAAGATTTATCAAATACATGGTCACATTACTGAATCAGCAGACTTTCCACTACAGTTTGATGTCAGATTCATGTCTATAGCTTTATTTACTACACTTATAGTAGCGATTTTTCCTCAACCCCTGTAAGTATAAACATTCTGGATCATTACACCTGGCATATTGCCCATGGTATTATCCTGTTTTTTGGCTAAATTTCCTGGGGGTTATTTGTGACGTTTCAAGGACGAATGTTGCATTTGGCCCTATCTCATAATGGTGAAGAATCCTTAAAAAATCCTCTGGATCGAGACAATGATCCAGATCACTCCCAAAATCTAACGGATTGGTCCTTGTGCCATTTCTCACCCATCCTGAAAATTTCATCCAAATCAGTTCAGAACATAAATAAACAATGCCAACAAAAACATAACCTCCTTGGTAGAGTTGATAAAACATGCATAATTAGACCACACTTCTATTACACCAGCACCACCAGCATTTGACGTACTGTATACGTAAAACAGCCAAACAGGTCAAATATACCCCTGCAGTAGAAATGTCCATAGATAAGTCAGTCTAACATGACAATGAAAATGAGTAGTAGAAAATAATATCTAGATATTAGTGTGGTTCTTCAATATCTGTCTTTTATCTACTGAAAACTTCTGTAAGTGACTTGATACAATCTCAGATCACACACAAAGTTATAAGCAGTGGTGGTCAAAGTACACAGAAATGATAGTCAAATGAAACTACTCTTACGTTATAATTGACATGACTCAAGAGGAATTATAAGTACTCCTTAAAATATGTACTTAAGTAAGGGTTAAAAAAAGTATCCAATAAAAACTAAGTAGTGGGTAACTTGTGATGTGTGATTAATTTACTATAGCGCGATAGATCACATTTTATTTAGCACATTTTTGCTTTTTTATGTTGTTGTAATTTTTAAATACTTTGTTTATTATTTTTCTATTTTGATGTTATAAATTGTTTCACTAACTTTTAATATTTTATTTAGTTGTTGATTGTTTTCTATTTTGATCATGTTTAAAAATATTTTGTATATTATTTTTGCTGATACGTGTTTGCTTTTGTTGATTATTTCACCAATTTTGTTCATTTGGTAATATTATTTAGATTGTTTTAGCTCTTTTTTTCCATTTTTTAAATTTTTTAAATAATTTTTGTCAATTTTTGTTTAGTTTGTTGATTTTTACAGGTTATTTAGCACACTTTCTTCTTTTTTTTGTTGATTACATTGCTAATGTTTGTCTACTTTGTTGATACACTGGATGACAAAATGTGGATGTATAAAACAGCTCCTATTCATTGAGCTGTGGCCAAGAGTAACTGAGTACAAGTACATCTTTCCCATCACAAATCTGAGTAAAAGTAAGAAGTATTCTCCAAACCAACTACTCTCAGAAATACTTTTTTTTGTTCTTTAAAGTGCATGTAAAGGAGTAAATTTACTTAGGTACTACCCACCTCTGGGTAGAAATTTTGTTATTTTTGGAGGGCTTCCATATTTTATTATCACTGAGTAATACACAGCTGAAAACAGCTGTAAGTAAATTTCACCCTTTAGCAGTTCTAGTGTTTTAACAGAGTAAAGGACTGAAAAAGTGCATGTTTTGCCAGACACCAGGTGACTGACTTAGAGTCCCTCACCCGGTGGGACGACCATGTGTGAGTGGACGGACATAACTGGCATTCTTTCATGGCTGCAAAGTACAGGGAATTTCCTGCGCATGACTGAAAGATTTCATTATGAAACGCAGCACACACTATGGGGGGAGTCACTTAGTCACAGCTGAGTGGATATGGGTTATGGAGGGTAAACCGGGTGTGCAGGACTAACACTGGAGGGGCTTTGGCAGTGTAAAGACAGGACATGCAGGCTTATGGCGTGCCTGGAGTGTTGGCTCAAAGCCCTGCTCTGTCCAGGCCGTGGCTGCCAGCATAAGGTCAGGGCCTTTGGGCATTTTTTTTCTCAAGATGAAGTTGGAAGTAATGAGTAACAGAAAGAAGCAGCCTTCACATTCCTCAGCTAATAAGAGGAGGAAGTAGAAATGTAATGACCTTTCCCGTCAGCATGTGTACATCTTAATCTTTAAGTCTTTCCCACCTTTCTTACATAATGCAGCTCTAATGCAATCAGTGTCAATTTTAAATACCGCTAGTCCTGTTTCACCAAATCAGATTTTCATTTCTTTTCTCATTATAAAACAGGTCTGAGGCAGCTGAGAATAATGCTATGATCAGAACAGTCCCTCTATGGAGAAACATTCAGCCGTTTTTCAGTTAACTTGACCTAAAACCAGCAGTTTTGACAATTGTGTGTTTGTTATGTCACAGATACAAACCACTAGACTATACTGGTCCACTAGAACCAGCAGAACCATTGGGATCATCCTGAACCCCAGCAGGGTGTCTACATAATGGTATCCATGGCAATGACATAAAAGGGGTGTGATCATCAGTTGCTCATTTTTACTTAAACCAGGTGTCAGCAATTTTTACAATCAAAGGAGTCTTTTTTTCCATAAAATTAAAGAAGTGTCTATCTGGAGCCACAATAATACAACGTTGTTTCCCAGACTTTTTCAGGTGAAGACCTTGCAAAAAAATTATAGCTTCGCCTTGGGACCTTAGGACGCAGGCATTCACATAACATTGCATTTTTTGAAATTTGTTTTACTATTTAAATGTGAAAGACAAAAACAAGTCCATGACTGAACACTGAAATTAACAAGCAAATAAGCTGCTTAAGCACAATGTACAAGAGGGAAAAAAATAATCAATAAATTGAACAAAATACCCACAAAATTAATGGAAATGCACAAAAAATCAAGCAGAAAAGCAGAATTTCAACAAAGTCATCCACAGCAGTCAACAGAAATATATAAAAATGATCAAGGAATAATTAAATAATGCACAAAATGATCAGTACAATGAACAGAAATGAAGCAAATAATAAACAAAATCAACAAAAATGACCAAAATGGTCCAGAAAATGAACATTTTCATAAAATAAACAGTAATGAACAAAACAATGAACATTTTTTGTTCATTTTCTTGTTTATATTAATTTATATTTTCAGTTTTGCTTAATTTTGTTCATTATGTAGTTCATTTATCTTCTTTTTTTAATCCCCATTTTGGTTATTTTGATTTATTGCGATGTGTTCCTTGCATAGAGAGAAGGGGCCACAGGAGCCACTGGGAAGGGGCTGAAGTGCCACATGTGGCCCCTAAGCCGCAGGTTGCAGACCCCTGACTTA
The DNA here is from genome assembly GCA_029823295.1 of Pseudamia nigra. Classification (NCBI taxonomy): domain Eukaryota; kingdom Metazoa; phylum Chordata; class Actinopteri; order Kurtiformes; family Apogonidae; genus Pseudamia; species Pseudamia nigra. The sequence continues at coordinate 3,547 of JAQQAE010011078.1, read as the reverse complement.
AACCGACAGGCGCTGAAGCAGTGTGTTTGGAACACAGCAAAATATGAATTTATAGATAAGGTGCAGTAAATGATCTGTGTGGTGCTAAAAATTCTATGCACATTCTTGGGTCGTGTAAGATTTACTGTACAGTACATAAAAATGGGGACAATATGCTTCATTTAAACTTAACTATAACAAGCTGAGCAGAGGGAGAGTCATGAGTGACACGTACTGTAGCAGTGTTAATCTGCCATGTGGACTTCACAAAATTGCTCACACCAGTGATAAATGAGAGTGATAAGAAGAACAGTAATGACAGGAGATGGTTCTGAGAGATAAATAAGCAAGGTGCACACAAACTGTGTGTTTGTGTGAAATTACAAATCTATCACAGCCCGCTCCTTTTTGTTACAACACATTTCCCTAACCCTCACATCCAGTGCATTTAGCCAATAAGTCTGCATCCTTGAGTGGGAATTGGTTTTAGCAAGGCTCTGTCACAGCAAATCATACACTTGGGGAAAGTCTAATATATCTGACCAGCTGTTGTCCAGTCGCACAGAGTTGCCACACTTGCAGATTATGGACAGAATTACATCCTACTTGGTTTTTTTTCATCACAGATGGACAATTCTCTCATTGTGAGTTTATTTCTCTGAATTGACTACCACTGAGTCAAATATTTGATGACTCTTGTGGTTGTAATGCATGTATCTCATATTCTATTTCTTATTACATTATTTTATGATCTCATTTGAAACCTCAGCATACATTGTAAGCATGTGGAGATCTGCATATAATCCATATTAAACAGGTTCTGAGACAAGAACTGTTTAACCTCCATTTGGGATTGCCTCTATTTTTCCTTAATGCGATTTGCGTCATGGCAGTCACAGTATACATAAAAATAAATCCTGATTAATTTCACCACTTAATTCCATCCTATTTGTTATGCTTCATCCTCCAAGCTCTGTCTGCAGAATGTCTAACCATAACCTGAAGAAAATACTGTAAACCAGTCTATTTTACATAGAAGATGAATATGATGGAATACTATAAAAGAGCAAAGGACAGGATACTCAAATGACATACTTGACAGATGTACATAAAAAGTTAAAGACATTTTCCATTCCATAACTCACACCACAGGATGTTTTAAAATCTACTTCTGTTTATTTATTCGAGGATTATCCATGCATCACGTTAGCTCCCTTATAGGGACTGTGTTGTGTTCAGCTGCCGTGCTTTGCTTTCTCTCTCCTTACTTTAACTGAAATGTCGCACAGCATTTGATTGACATGCTTGATGGGTTTTGATATCCTGGCGGCTGATGCCTGCTGATACATCCGGTGCAGTCAAGGGACCTGTTTCAAGTACACGGTGTTTTGCTTATTTGCATCTGGCTTCATCTCTATGTAAATGTGAATTAGTATGCTTATGGAAATTAGTGAATTAATTGTTTTTTTAGTCTTTTGCTGGAAAGAATAACTGATCGCATTCACGCTGAGATAATCTATCATTTTGCTGTTGAATGCCTCTTTGTCGTGGCCGCCTGCACCTAGCTGACCCTGTGGCCATAATTAAGATATTTCATTGTGATGCTGAAAGGAGAGGTTCTTCAGCCTCAGTGCCAGACATAGGCACTGAGTCCACATCAGATTTTGTGTTTAACAAGGACGAGGGATGGACATCTTGCACATCCTGTGTCATTCAGGACACCAAAGTTTTACCTCGTACACATCGTTTGTATTTTAATTTTTTCTCAGCATGCTATGACTGTGTCAGAGGAGTTTGTCCTCCCCATGCCTGAAATGCAGAGAGAATCGATACACAGAAGGGCAAGAGGACATGTGGTGCTTGATGACAAAATACCTACAACCTGCTGAAACTGCACATTCCTTCCTGCTAGCTGACCACTGGTTCTGTGAATGTTAGTATTGGCTGGAGGCTGTTCCCTATCAGAGACCTGCGTGTGGTTAGTCGCAGTAGTCGTTTTGAATTATAGCACCCATTGGCTGTGCCAGTGCTCCCTAATTTGGTCATTTCTATGTAAATTGGTCTTTGTGCCTGCATAGTAGGCTGTTGTACCTCACAAATGATCCAGATTTCCTCTTTCCATAATGGTATACTGTTACACTGAAATGATTAAAGCTAATGGTGAGAAAATGTCATGACAGTCCATCAGTTAAGCAGATACTGTAGGTTGACAGGAGTATAGACAGAAGAGGTGGGTGTTCGGGCACGCAGTGATGAAGACAGGCATGAGAGACAGTTCGTTTTGGGTTACATCCAGGTGCTGGCCTTTCTCTGTAGAGGGAGAATGAGAGAAAAGCTCACTAGAGACAAACATTAGGAGGTTTATGACTCACTCTGCAGTATCACTGTCATTTGAACAAGATTGGACATGCTTTACTAAAGGTGAAATGGGTCTACATGGTGCAAGATGTAAAAGAATGCACCAATGTGTAAAAAATTGCTGAAAAAGTTTATGTAGTTTCATTGAGAGCACTTAAGGATCTTAACTCAGGTACTGATCTTGGCAGCGTTTTTGAGGCAGACAATCTCAGTCACGCCTGTGAAATATTATTATCCCCTACGTCCTTGATAACAACATAACCTGATGCCACTACTGCATTGAATTATTGCTTTTCAAGATCAATTTCCTTTGTATGCAGACAAGTTGTCTTAAGAGGTTTGAAGGATAGTGCCTTTGACAATAAACTGTAAATCTAGACTGCAGCAATTTGACTGCCCACCAAAATTTCTGCTGTTAACGGCAACTTAAAAGCTATGGTGTAAAGACGAGACGCTGCCCACCACTTTGGACTTAAATTTCTTCTTGTTGCTACAGTAAATAGCAGTGTTTGTGAGTAGGAGGTGGAATGTTGTTTGATGCTCTTACTGTGACAAATGACTGGCAGCTCTGTTAAGTGGCAATTCTCCTAGAAAAGCATCAGACTGTGTAGTGCTTTTGACATTGTGGCCGCAGTTGAAATCAGTTCAGGTATCATCACTATGCCACTGATGTGAGTGGAATTTATTAGGATAAACAGAGAGAAGGGCATCAATGGCTGTGCCATTTAGGTCCAAAATGCCATCTTTTCACTGTGTGCAGAAAACTCCCATTGCACAGTTATTAGCAGACATAATGGGTCATCAAGTTGGCAAATGTTATCGAGATGTCTTCATTGGTGTACCGTGAGTGTAATGGCTGGCAATAACAGGAAGACAAGGGATTCAGAAGATGAACAAAGGAGGAAATGGTGTTTTCCCCCCTTTTCTTCAGAATTAGTACTCGAGTAAAAGTAGTCATAATTTCAATGACTCAATTACAAGTATTGAAAATAAATACTTGTGTAAAAATTACCTAATTAAGAACTACTCAAGGAGTGAGTAACTTCATGACATGGAATTTATTGCAGCAATGTATTGCAGTCGAACAAATTTTGTACAGTGTAATCTCGGATAACGAATTTAATCCATTCCACCGTCACGTTCAGTATCCAAATGATTCGTTATCCAAATTGACTTTTTCCATAGGAATACATGTAAAACCAATTAATCC
>JAQQAE010011077.1:0-13786 GCA_029823295.1 Pseudamia nigra | reverse complement strand
AAAGAACCCCCATGCTTTCAATGGAGCCTCAATCCCCCCTTACTGACTTCCTCAGCCTGACTGCGTTCTCACCACTGCTGCTCTCCATCCATCCGTCTCTATCTTTTATTCTCTCTTTCTCTATCCATCACTTCCCCTGATCTTTTTTTCTCGCCTCCCCTGGCTTTTGTTTCCTCTTTACCTCTTCTTCCTCTGTCCTCTCTCTCGACATCACCACTAAATCCACTCTTCCTCTCTCCCACACTGAGTGTGCAGCACCTGTGCAGACTGGAGTTTGTCGGGCCGAGGCAGAGGGCTTTTCAACCGTGTGTTGAAAAGGGGAGGGAGGAGAGACAACACCCAGGAACACCTTCACCAACATTTCCTCAAGATATGTGGAGACTTAGGAACTGAGCTCCTCTTTCTCCAGCTTTCCTCCAGCTGTTTGTGTGTCTTTTTTTTATTGTAACACCTGGAATGCTTAACGTGGACTGATGGATGTTTCCGAACTGTGCATCCCTGACCCTCTCTGCTATCACAACCAGTAGGTGCATCTCATTTCACATTTTAATTAATTTACCTGTACTTTTTTTTTGTTTACATTTCAGGTGATTTCCTTCTTTGCATTTATCTCAATAAAAAGAGAATAATCTGTAAAATAATCCATGCAGAAAGTAAAGTATTCCAAAATGCAGAGACTTCTGAGCTCTAGTGAGGCTGCAGCAGGGAGTTCAGGTCAGACTGTTGCCCTACAGCTGTCCAGCTCTGCATCAGAATCCCGGCTTTAACCGCAGCCACAAGGAAAAGCCAGAGCCAGATTAATGCGGCTGATATCCCGGAGACTCTCCTCTGGCACCAGCCGCTATCCGGCAGTGTCCCACAGAGAGAAAACTACCCCTGCAGTGTGTACGAGTGTGGTTTTTTATAGAGAGAAGAGTGTGTTTGTGGAGATAAATAGCAGCTTTGGTCACATTTCTAGCTCATGTTTTTCACTCTACTCACTTTGTTGGTGGAATTCTAGTAACAGCATGGAATATGATGATCTTTAAAGTGGCATTATAAGGAAGACTTATAATGCCACTTTCACTTCATAATGCCCCGTTTTATTCCAGTGCATCCATCAAGCCATGTGTTTCACACCGAGAAACTCAAAAAGACAATACAGTGCTGAGGATCGCGTTGCAACTCTGCTTGCATGACTACAAAGAAGCTTTATTCTTTTAAGTAAATATGACCGGACTGGGAGACGGTTTACTGGGATCCTTTTTATGTAAAGCTGTAGATGGGATTGGAAAGGTTTAACCTGCTTAGCACTTTTTCACAGGACCGTATTTCCAACCCTGACACTCTCAAAAAAGTGTGTCATGGATTTGTACTTTAACTCCCTGCAGAATACAGCAAAAGGTTTAGATGAGTGAGGAGACATGATGGCATTTTAACACAATAAAGTACAAAAGTAAGAAGTTGCAGATTTCTTTAAAAATAGTGATTTGTACAGTTCTAAGTACTTTCAATTGACAATTAAGTTACAAAAAAGTGCATAATTGATTTCTTTATTAGTGTTGAATATTCTGCAGTCCGCTTAGTATAAGGATATAATTCATATAAATAAATCACCATTACTTTATTAACTTATTTAAACTGCACACCTCATATCAAAGTTCATTTTAGGAGACTTTCCCTGTTGTTTTAATATTTCATCTAAGAATAAGATGGGAATATAATCCTTGTGTGTTCACGTATATAGTAGTCATTTTGTTACTATTATTTGTTGCACATTCATCAATCTCATCACCTAATGCTCAAAAATATCATTAATGAGATATTTGATTTGACTTTAAGTTCTCTCTGGTGATGTAATAAAAATGCAATTTGATTAAATTGATGCAAGATGGGAGAAAAAGGACAAAGTGGACATTTATGTAGCATGTGTGTTGTACTGTATGTGTGCTATTTGCATTTTAGCACGTGTGTAAAATAATTCCTGCATGTGTATATGAGGGGGTTGTTGGTCATTTTTGCACATGCATGTTGATACAGTGTGTATGAAGGGACGCTGATCACGGTTTGTGCATGTTTTTGAGTTGTCACATTGTCTGCTAAGGTCCACTGGTTCTTTTTTAAGAAGTATTACTGTTTGTGACACTGGAATTCTCTTTACAAACTCACTTGACCCGGTTTCAATACAGTGCATAGAGTATACACTGCAAATTTTTACTTAAACCCCCTTTGTTTAAGTGTGATAAAACCTGTAGATAAAACATAATGCCATTTATTTTTGTGATTAATAAATCTAATGTTTGCTGTAGGAAATTCAAAAAGACAAAATGCCTGAGTGTAACGTTGCACATAATGTACAGGTGTAATTCTTCAGTGCCTGGATGCTGCAAATCTGTGCTTTTAGTGCTTCATGAAGAGCTTAGTTTGGTTTGGCTTCAGGGAATGCTATTAACCCCTTGGGACATTAGGGCACAGACCATCCTGGAGGTAGCTGAGAGGTCTGGACATTATTGAAGCCAGTTCACACGACACAACATTTCCCACATGTATGTTCTCAAATTCATCTCATGACCAGTATTGGTTTTCACAAACCTATATTAGTTATAAAGTTGTTTTAGATGGTTAAAGAGTGTTAAAGTGAGCTACAGGCATTACATTACAGGCAGAAGAAAATGCAGGTAAATATGTTGAATTTCTTATAATTGAAGAACAACAATACATAAAAATTACATTAACAAAACCAAAAATTGCAACTTGAACTTTTATAGCCAGATAAATCAGGACCAGAATTTTTTTTTATAGCTAGAAACAATTTTAAATTTAGTTGCCAGATTTCTCACTTTTAAAGTCACCGCACCGTTTAATGCAGTCAAAATTTTTAAATGCAATCATAGTAATAACCCATAACAGAACAGATAGCACCCTCATGACTTTCCTCACACTTTAAATGCTCTTTACACCCAGTTTGCGGCAATAAATCAAAACCAATGTTTACTCTTTTTGCACGTGCTGCTCCCATAGGTGCCCTTCAGAAACGACAAACAGGAATGCATACCTGCAGCGACCACACATGCACGCACGCACACACACACACACACAAACACAGGCACACAATCAGTGACACGTACATGTGCATGCATGTGCGGATGAGACCAAAGAATCACACACTGACCTGGGATCTAATTTTAGTGGTGCCATATCATAGAAACACCTGACTGTGTCTGTCAACAGGAAAACATCATGTCATCCTGCACTGCATCTGCATTTATTGTACTATTTGTGCACATGGGTATATCATATGTGGGTATGAGGTGTCTAGATGTATTCTATATGTGTTATTATTACTGTTATTACTTGTGATATATTACATAAAACATCATAACACTTTATAGATCCCACAAAGGGGAAATTTCTTTGTTACAGCAACAGACTGGAATGAAACAGAAAAATAAATAAAAGAGCACACATCCAAGTGTATGACATGCTAGACATAAGTTCACAGCAAAAAAATGAAAAAGTGACATCTGGAAGAGAAAGTGGTGTAACTATATATTGCACGTGATTACACCACGTATTGCACATTATTGTCTACATGATAAATAATGAGATTAAATTGTGTCGGTTTTGCATTTCCAATCGGTATTTACATTTAAGTCCATGTTGTTGCACGACAGTAAAGAGATCTATTACCATCATAATCTAATCACATGTCTTTAGTGTTTGTAGTTTAACTTAATAAGGGCGAGAAACCTCAAATGAAACACACCTCATCCAATTTCATTCTTATTTGGATTATTCAGAATTATTTTACATTTCATTACGGTCTACTCAGATTTTCAATCTGATAATAAAAAATAAAGAGCATTATATCCAACTCAAAAATACTTTTATCCACTTGCTCTTCATGGAATTTTGGCTTTAATTTATGACAAAACTCAAACAAATACGGAAGACACTGAAATATGGCGGTGGCCATTTTGGGGTTTGCCAATGTTAAAAAAAATGTGGTAAAGTCAAGGTTTAGAGGTCATACTGATTAAATCTGGCCACTTTTGTGTTTTTATATGGAATGTATCAACTACTAGATTATTAACATTTTAACTTTTAATCTTTTAACTTTTATTATTATATGCAGCTTTATTTTATTTGATGATTTTAATGTCCTGAACTCAGTCCCAATAGGTTAAATGCTCTCTCTACACCTGAATTAATGTTATATTTGTGCCAAAGTGAACAGACAATATTTAAACAACGTCTCATGTGAGCATTATATTCATATTGTGGATCGCAGGCTACTGAAAAACACAAAGCGGGGTCCGCTGGTGGACACAGGAGCAGCTGGAAATGTTGTTACAATGTAGCTTGTCTTTTAGCATGAATTTCAGCAAGTTCAGGAAAAATTCAAACACTCCAAAAACATTGTTCCTGCTGCTCTGTCCACAGTCCTGACACTGTGGTCCCAGTGCTTAGAGTGACATGATTATTAATGGCGATGGCTGGTGCGAGGCTGCAGCCCGGCTCTGTGGCAGGGTGGTGCTGTGTGACGGCATCAGAGGAGAAATAACTTCATTACATGTCGTGACCCCCCCTCTTGATATAGATATATCCTTTAGGCGGCCTGTCAAGGACTCGGAATTCATCAGGATGTAGATGGAGATTCAGTCCAAACATGAGCATTCATAGGTAGAGATTTCGCAGCTTAAAATCACAGACATTTTTAGTTCAAAAGTTTAGATGATATGTAAATCTCTAAAAATTATACTTTACATAAATATTTACACTTTTGTTCATTTTTTTTGAATATTTTGTTCATTTTTGTGGCTTAATTTGTTAGTTTTTTGCTTATTTTCTTCATATTTTTATTGATTTGTTAATTTCTGGTCATTTTGTGAATTATTTTGTTAATTTTCTTTCATTTTGTTTAAAATTGTGAATGACAAAACATGCCAGCGTTCACAGCATTAAATCAAATTGACAAAATAAGTTCATTCATGTGTCATTTTACATCTGAAATAACAATGATAATGCATTTACCCTCTACATTCAAAGGGTAATTGCATAAAAATGCTAAGGTGCATGGACTAATTTACTGTAAAAAAAACAAACAGACATAGGAATATGTCAATTTATAATGAATTTTTAGTCCCGTTTGTGCGTTTGTGCATTTTTGCTTATTTTGTTCATTTTGGTGAGTTTTTTTCTGTTCATTTTTGTTCATTTTCTTGCTTTTTTGTTCATTTTTGTGAATTTTGTTGTTTATTTTTGTCATTTTCTGGATTATTTTGTTCATTTTTTATTATTTTCTGCATCATTTTGTCCATTTTGTTTATATATTGATTAAGTATTTCATTCCTGTGATAAAGTATGCTGCCGTTCACAACATCCTTTTGTCATTCTTCAAATTTTGACATTTAAAACGTAGAGACATAAAAATGCTAAGAAATGTGTTATAATTTACAGTGAAAAGGAAACAGAAATAATCTCAGTTTATAATAAATTCTGACTTTTTTTTTCTTTTTCCAGTTCATTTTCCTGCTCTTTTTGTTCATTTTTTTGCTCATTTTTGTTTTTCTTGCTCATTTTGTTCATTTTATTGCTCTTTTTTATTTTGCAACATTTTCTCACCCATATTTGTTGAGTTTTTTTGTCCATTTTGATTATTTTTGTCCATTTTCTTGCTCATGTCATTTTTACTCTGCATTATTTCCTTGATTATTGTGCCCACTTTTTTATTCCCTTCCAAACCTTACACAGCAAGGGCACATACTAAGCCACCGACAAAAAAATAAAGTGTTCCGAGTTGAAAATTCCACGGTGATCCAGAGACGCCTGACTAAAAATGAGCCCCTCCTGTGTTCAAAAAGTCCTACGCTTCACTTTCATGTGTCAGGCTTCAGACAGGACTTGTTAGGATGAGTTTGCTTTATTGATCAAATAAAATTAACCCACACACACAGGCACACATGTAAGATGCCGAGTGTCTAATCACGGAGTGTGGGTCACCCGGCATGTTTAATTTAATGGGCCTCATCGTAGCTTCACGAGGTCTCACATTGTGAACTTAATTCCTCTTCACCACGTTAATTTGCATTGTGTCAATTGACCGGAGCGCTTACTGTATCAGCTTGAGTCTCACTTGAAATTCAGCCCATGCCCTAATACCATTAGGCAAATGCAAAGTTGTGTCATTTACACATTTGGGGAAAGAAAAAAAAAAAGAAGAGAGAGAGAAAAGCCAATTTGCACCGGGCAAGACTCGCTTGTGATTATCAGTGGATGTTATTACTGTGGAGAAGCAGACGTTTGAAGGTTATGTTTCTGGGCAGTAATTGAAATGCAAAATAACATTAGGATCGATGGCCATCTCTGTTTATTTATGAAATCAATATCGTAACTGTCCCTCATGAGTCCTCCTCTGATTCCCAATGACGGCTTAAGTCTCTGCTCATTTATTCGTTCTCCCCCATAACCTCCGTCTTCTGTCTCTTTTTAAAAGGCAGTTAGGGGTGTGTTTGACTTTGCAGGGAGAGCAATTTCCTGGAGGTGGTGGACGTGTATGTAGATGGGGGTTGATACTCCAGGTAAGGAGACATCATCCATGTGGGAAATCTATGCAATCTCTCTTCGTGGCAGTGACATTGAAGAGGCCATATGCTGAAAGTTGCCTGTTTGTGTGGCAGTGTGTGTGTGTGTGTGTGTGTGTGTGTGTGAGCGAAAAACTGGAGCTGCTCTGCGCTAAGAAAGTACACGGGCAACTAACTTATATGAGCAGGAGTGAGAACATGAAAGTTTAGAGGCACTTAGGAGTAAAAGTGGAGCTGTAGAGTGAGATTTGGAAGGAGAGCGAGGTTCACTCAGCGACTCAACAATTCTCTGACCTTTCATCTTGGGCTGCACAAATAATTTCAAAAACAATACACAGTATAAATGGGATTTAAAGATCCAGACTTAGGAGGTTTTATGGTGATCCACTCCACACAAATGTTGTCTGATGATTAGTAATGTGTAAAATCTGAAAGACTTCTTATGTTTCTTTAATTTTTTGCGTACTTGCATGACTGACTTTATATTTCTAAACAAGTAATGTGTGTTTTCCTTGACAGCCAAGCAAATAAAGTCTAATTGCAGTATAAGTAATTGCAATGTGCCTTTTTCTCCAAATTGTCCAAATGACAAAATAAATTCAGGCTTTTGTCATTTTTATACATTATTTTTACATTTAAAAAGTAATTACATTGAAATGGTACAAAGAAAACGCAGACATGGTTTTATTTTAAAATTAATTTTAGCCCATTTTTGCTCATTTTCTTGTTCATTTTTTTTTTTGCTCTTTTTCTTCATTTTGTTACTCATTTTTACAGTTTGGCTCATTTTTTTGGTAATTTTTGTTTTTTATTCATTGCTCTTTTCATTTTTGCCTGTTGTCTTGCTCATATCACTTTAGTTTTTTGTTCATTTTGTTCCATTTTCTTGCTCATTTTTACTCACTTTGCCCAATATTCTTGATTATTGTGTCATTTTTTTTCCTTCCTAAACTTGTACAGTTTAACTTGACATTTCTAAATGAGTCACGTGTGTTTTCTTTGACAATCAAGCAAGTAAACTCATATTGCAGTTTAAGTATCTGCAATGTGCCTTTTTAACCAAATTGTGCAGCTTTACTTTCAGTAGTAACCTGTGACCTACGGAACAGAGAGAAGTTTAGCATATGGTGCATTTAGTAAAAAGTAAGTAGTAGTAAGTAGTTAAAAAAGGGCAGGACATGATAAGCTTTGGCTTTTTCCTGCTCCCTTTCGAACAGATTCCTCTTTTTGTTCCCAGGGTACAATCTATGTTGTTTTTTGTAACATTAATGTAATATTTTAAGTGTTTGAAATAAAATAAACTCAAGCTAAATGATCAACTTTTTTTATCCAGAAAAAAATAACTTCGCTGCAAAGTAAGACACAACTTGGTAGCAACCTTTAAATTATGTACAAAAAGACAATCTTATATGTAAAACATGCACAGACGCTTTGAACGAAAACTAAATAACAGGCCCCAAAATGAAATATTCTATGTAAATAGAAAGCATCAATACATTAATTCATTTTTGTTTAAGTTTTTTTATTTGAATTCTGACACACTGAGACAAAAAAAGTAGGAACAATACAGCCACCACATATCAGAACTGTTCCAAAATGCAGAACTCAATATGTGGTAATGTAGCATGGTGGTTTATAGGTGTGAGGTTAATTCAGGTGTTTCTCTATAACTGGGTTTGAAGTGATTCAGCATCACATTATGACATCATGAAGCTCATTGCACTTTGTTTAATGCTCACTCCTACAACTAACACTATAGCAGATGTCTACATATGCACAGTTTTACTTTTTACCTATTTTGTTAATTATCCATATCACTTATTCTGTAGGGTTACGTGCATTCAATTTATTCTGCACAAAAGCCATTGTTACTTGACTATTGTACGTCTAATTTTTCCTTATTTGTACCATACAGAACATACATACTTGTTTAAAGTCACACCTGGTTACCTGGTATCCTGAATCGACCGACCAGTATTGCGCTGTGTGCACGCTGCAACAAGACAGTTTCCCAGTTCGTGATAAATAAAGTACATCTGAATCTGAATATTAATAAATAGGTAAAATGAACTTATTACCTTATGGATGCATAGTTATTTGCTAATGCGTCATCCCTAAAAAGTGTCTGCAGAATATAAATGAGGCATTTAAATACTCTGATGCACATTTTTTGATGACCTTCATTTGCGCCAATGCTGAGTCGTGCGCATGTTGTTGTTACTACTTAACACTTGGGCGACACGCGCTACCCCATTTTCCCGCTTGCGTGACCATTCATTTCCCAGACACCCCGGCTGCAGACGAACAGTGTAATCTATGTGTCAGGCAGGAAGGGGCACTCAGTTTAAAGCTGATAGAGTTTGCCCCAAACAAGGACAGCCTATCATCGAAAGATTAATGAACTAATTTCATGCATGGCTCCTTGCCTCTGTCCTTCTGCGCTTCCATGTTCGACTGTGTGTTCAGCACCGTGATTTACGCCGTGTTCCTCGCTACAAGCTTAACCTCAAGCTTAACAATAATATTTCCCCTCAGTAGGAAAATGCGTAGTAAAACACAAAACTGGATTTTTAACCCTTCGCTCATCAAGCTAAGGACAGCGTGAGGTCATAGCTACTCCAGTCTGTGTTTTAGCTTTTTTTTGACTGTCAGTTAAAATTTATGGTGCTGAAATTCGGATGCTGGAAGACATATTTCATGGTTTAGAGAAGAGGTGGATGGATTCAGGATTTATGTCGGGAACGCGGGAGATCTGCCAGCATAAGGAAGGATGCCAAAACACACACACATGTGCACACACACAAACATTTGGGATTTTAAGCTGCCCTGGCGGGACATTTTCACCACCATCACTTATTGGCTGAAAAATACAAATAGAAACATGTTTTATCCATTGAAACCATTCTGGACGGCTCTGTAGTTTTCACATGGAGCCCTGTCTAGACACTCTCTGTCGCACACGAACCTGAGGGTCTGTAGCTCCGAGGCGTCCATTGTGGACCGTCTGGGCTTCGAAGAACAGAGAAGGCAGGTGACCTTCACGTCTGTCTGATGAGTCTTGCTTGTCTACTCAGTTTATACTGTTTTTCTGCACGGCGGAGCAAGCACTACCCCATTAGATATTAGGTGTAATCTGTGTGTGTGTGTGTTTTGCCAAGGGAGCTGGGCAGGTTGAGGAGAGTCAGGCTGTGCTTAGGAAACTCAATGTCTCTTTATAATAAAAGGAGAAACCAAATTATGAAACTATGAAGCTATTTCTGTCACAGCGAATTGGTGGTTCATGCCATTATTTCATTTTGACAGATTTGAAAGGACCCATTAGAAATTTCCATTAAACCTAACAAAAAACATCTCCCCAGCGTTACTGTGTGCTAAGTGTGGAATGAACTACTTTTTACATATGCCACAATGTACTATCCCATAGGGAATCCCCCTATCTGGCTGCGATGATGTATTAACTGTTACCACGCCGCTCTCTCCAATTCCCTCAGATGGGAGAAAATATACCTTGCAACTGACTATAGGTGCACGCTGATCACTAACAAGATTTAACGTGCGTCCTTTGAATCCTTTATAAACCGCAAGATTGAAGACTAACACAATGTTGTATCGCTCCGTTTCCAACTATGTTAACAGTCCTGACTGATTAAAAATGCATAAGGAATGTCTGGGACCCGTAAGAGGAGGGTTTATTTTTTCATGCCTCATCTGGAACAGGAAGGAAGCAGAGGATCAATAGATCTGATCTGGGCCCTGGGGTAGAGGCTATCTCCTCCCTGCATCCCTCCACCGCTACCCGTTAGCAGTTAAAAGCGAAGGCTCATGTTGTCAGGACCTGATGACTTCATTGCTTTATATAAACTCTTATGCAAAAAGGGAACGGAGGGAGAATACATGTGTAACCACAGCACTGTAGAGGCAAAAGGGCAGCCCCCAATGCCAAAAAAAGAAAAAACATCAACATTCTTTACATGGTTTTCTAACATGTTAACACACACTCATGGAAAACCTCATCACCAGCTATGGGACAGTGAGTGCCCAGCTTTAATTTAATGCTTTCTATGAGTGCATATAAGAGCATATATGCTACACAGACACAGAAATACTACCTAGACACTTGTAGTTGTGCAGCAAATGATGCATAATTACAGGTAGGTGCAATGTTCTTTACAGCAAAACTTACAAACTATCAATATTAGCAGAAATCATGCTTCCGTAGTTTAAATACTGAAAATTATGGAAAATAGGAGCTGAAAAAAATAGATGAATGTTTTTAAAATTCACCTCAGGTCTGATTTTGCATGGTTGACTTTATGTTGAGTCTTAGATTGATTTGACATTGAGAGATTTCAACTTTGTTGTTTCTAATAAAGTGAAAAACAGGCGATTTCAGGCACACAGGGTCAATTTTTGAGGTTTGTAATAAGGTTCTCCTTCAAACTTTTCATTATTATAACAGCCTTTTAAAATGCACCATCATTCGACTTCTAAACCAAAAGATAAATGTGTAATGTTTGAAAATTTCAGAAAGTTTATTTTTATGACTGTAAATTAATCTGCATATCATAGCATGTAGTGTGTATTTTACTGTTTAAATGTAAAGATTTATAAGAGTGAATATACATACATAAGATTTCTTTTGTTCATTTTCTTTTAAGGTTGTGAAAGCCAGTGCACGCTAGTTTTCATAGCATTAAACTAAAGTAAGAACAAAATCAATTCAAATAATCAGGAAAATTAACAAAAAACTAATAAAACAATCAACAAAGTAGAGAATAAATGACAAAATGAACAAAAAATACCAAAATTGAATACATGCATGATATGAAAATGGTACAAACTGACAAAAATACACAAAATAATCAACATTCAACAACTGATCATCACAATAAAAAAGGTTTGGTTTGCATTTTGGAAAGGCAGCACAAAATGAAAAAAAAAGCATCTTAAATCCTGCATGTAGAAAAAATAAGCAAATGTAATCAAGCAACTGATCAAACTAATCAGGAACAGTAACAGAGATAAACAAAATAATAATTACATACAGAATAAATGACAAAATAATCAAGGAACAAAAATGACCAAACAAAGAACATACATGTGCAACAAAAATTGAAAAATTAACAAAAGTGCATAATAAAAAATTGATCATCACAATAAAAAAGGTTTGACGGCAGCTTTTGGTTTGTGTTTGGGCATATCCTGCATATAAAAAAAGTAGAGAATTAATGACAAAATAATGTAAAAAATGAACAAAAATGACCAAAATATTAAAAACATTAAGTAAAAATGGAAAAAAAAATTGATTAAGATGCACGAAATAATAAAAATTCAACAACTGATCATCACAATAAAAACAGTTTGGTTCGCGTTGAAAATGCAAGGATCCTGCATATAGAAAAAAAAATCAGCCAGTTACATGATGCTTTTGCAACCACGCAGACACACACACACACACACACACACACACAGATCTGCTGTTTTTGATCAGGTAATCAGGCTGTTTCTTCTACTGCAGCATCATTATGGTCAAATGGCATCAGCAAAAGCAGAATTATATGTTCCTTCCCATAGCGCAGTGCAGGTTTTTCAGTCCATGCTGATGCAATGTTTTGTTTTGGATCGCACATGGTAATCTGCCCCAGCTGCTTTTGATCTATAACTAACATCCTCATCTTCCCTTTCCCCCCCAATTTTATAATGAAACGTGGGATTAGGGAACTTAATCCCAGGTCAGCACCTCCTCTTCAGCCTCTCCAGCCTCTCACTTAAATCCGCCGTAACCCGGCACCGTCTATTGGCAAACTAACCGGGACTATTGATCGGGTCATGTATTAGCCATGATCTTCCATATGCTGAGTGTAACACCTCTCTGTGTCCATTAAAGGCCTTCTGAAGTTTCGTTCATTCATTTACTTCTGGCAGACGACCAATTGTGGGCATTGTTTGCAAGATGTACAGGGCATCTGTTGACGTGGTCGTTAGTTACCATTTTGCCTGCGAGAAATAAGCTACTGTAGTATATCACTTGGCATTCCAACACATTAATGGTTGTGTCTGTAACATAATCTATCAAACTCAGATCAACCAGGAGTAGCGCTCTTCATCACAGCTGATGAATCGCTTGCAGGGTGATCAGGCAATGATGGACGAAAGCAGCATTCACTGCATCTTGTCAGGCTTGTTAGTGGTGTTAATTCCATTGATGCTGTTTTCCCTCTGATGTATACCTCCTTTCATCTAAAACTCTTTGTTTCCCAGTAGTCAATGCTCATTTGCAAAGTAATATAAAGAGATGCTCTGTCCACATTACTGCCAGTGTTCGAACAAGCCACATGCCCAGTCAGGTTTTCAAAAAAGTGCCTGTTTTGTGAATTTTATTGCTTATTTTCTTCATTTATGTTCATTTTTCTGCGTATTTTAAGTACATTGTTGCTTCTTTTTTGTTCCTTTCATGTTAAATATGGTTAATCTTATTGCATGTTTAGTTCATTTTTGTTCATTTTTTTAATACACTTTTTGTTTTTTTTATGTTATTGCTAATTTTATTAATTTCTGTTCATTTACTGCATATTTCAAGTTCATTTCTCTCATTATTTATTCTTTTTTATTGTTTTTGTTCATTCTCTGTATTATGTAATTCATTTTTTGTTCAACTTTGTTTCTTGTTTTGTTCGTATAAAGCCATGTTAAGCCGCATTACGCAGGCAGTTAAAGGAGTTGTATTTTAATTGTGAAGTGAGAACACCAAACCAGCATTCATCAGGCTTTATAATACTCTAAAGGTGACTGCAGTTACAAGTTTAACTTTTTATCAAAGTGCAATATTTTGTTTTCACACATGCAATGCATGCAATATATGGCTCTACATCTCTGTTAATGTGACTGTTTTGATCATTTTTGACCACTTTTGTTCATCTCATTGATTATTTAATCATTTTTTGTTCATCCTTACATATTTTGTTAATAATTGTATTCCTTTTTTCTGATCATTTCACATAATTATTGTTTATGAATATTTTGTTCATCACATTGCTTAGTTTTATACTGTTTTTGTCTTTTGTTTATTTTCTTGACTACTTTGTTAATTTTTTATTCATTTTTGTTACATCTGTTTATCCATCCATCCATTTTCTACCCCTTAATCCTCGTGAGGGCCGGGGGGGGGGGGGTGCTGGAGCCTATGCCAGCTGACTTGAGCGGAGGCAGTGTACACCCTGGAT